>WEKY01011625.1:0-101304 GCA_013390045.1 Picathartes gymnocephalus
TTTTTGTTTATTTTGGGGGTTGGGGTTTTTAAATTTTTTTCTCTCCTTCTTGAGGCAACTTTATCTTAGCACTATTTCTGTCATCTAATTTTTTATTATATTTTCTCAAAATCTTAATAAGGCCAGTATATGCTATGTCAGAGAGACAAAATGTTTCTTGAATGCTACGTTAGTGGAACTCTTGAATGTGGTACCAGTTCCCTCTTCCAATGTCTCCTCATAAAATTATTCCAAATCCCAGCCACCTCCTAAGATACAGGGATGAACAGAAGCTACATCTTCATTCTACAATTGCTCTGAAGAATATATAATATAAAAAATACACAACTTTAAAGCTATTTTACCCAGACTGAAAGCAGGATATTCCTGAGCCACCCATGAGAAAATTTAATTTCTGTTTAGTCCCAGGAAGTATAAATGTTTATGCAAAAAAAATACCTAGGGGAGGTGACATCCACAAGTCCCCAGGCTGTGCTGTGTTCCTACATGTGGAATGAAGTTTGGCTAGAGGACTTCCTAAGGAGCAGCAGTGAAGTGATTTACAGGAGAAAGAAATTTTTTTTCATTTATTGTTGGTATTACTGTGACAGCTTTATGGCCATTCTAGAATAATGTGCCTGATTTGTCTCCTAAATGCAAATATAGTCCCAGTCCTCTGCAATACTTGGGTGGTAGATTTTGTGGGTAGATTTTTGTTTCTGTCTTCTGCATAAAGCAGAGAAGTCTTAGCTGAATGCAAGAAGTACTGCATCTGAATGTTAAATTAACTGAAAAAATAAGAGTTTAACATACTGTCACATGGTAGGAAGGCGAGCACATTTCAGCCTCTTAAGTATTGTTGCATTCCTGTTGAAAAGAGAGAAAATCTGTGCTCCAACTGGGTTACAAAGATCAGGGACTGGCAAATGAAATAGTGAAACAGAGAAGCAAATTCTTTAACTTCTTTAAGTGACAAACAGGGCACTTGCTGAGAAAAGACAAACTCATGTTTACATACCTTGTGGAAATATAGACAGTGTTACTTGAAGCTCTAGAGAATGACTTTAGGAATTGAAATTCAGCACATAGCACACTTCCTTAAGAAGCTCACAATACCAATTCTAATATCACAGTTAGAAACCCACACAAAAATCCTAGAAGTGGCAACCTGCCTTTATGTGAAAACAGATCTGACTTTGGATCTTAACACTTGCACATTTTCATCTATTTATAACACTGCCAAAAGATTTCCCTGGTATCTCATTAGTCCTTTCATCATTATCACAGCATACATTCTCTGCTAGTCTCTTTAGATCAGAAGACCAAATAAGCTACTTAGAACTTGAAGAAAAAAAGGTTTAATAAAACTAGTGCCTAAAGTTGCCCTTTGCTACAACATAAAGAACACACCAGCATATTTTCTTTGCTGTTGTAGTAAACACTATCATAGGTAGTTAATTTAAGGTTAGCAATACACCCTGGATCCAAGTACCAAAAAGAATGAGATGCAAGTAACAATGTAAATAAAGCCTGAAGGTCAGCTGATTGTCTCACCGTAGGAAGTTATATGATTTCCAGAAAGAAACACCTGAAATCAAAATAAGGAGGTTGTTATCCTCAAGCTCAAGGATGCTCAAAGACATCCAGAACTTTCCTGTCTGCTGCAAAAACCCATAACCAGTGCAGAGGGTAGATCCCACAATGACAGTTAGGAGAATGGAAAATTTCCAGATTTGCTGAAATCGTGTTAGAATTATGACCAACAGCCCCTCGAATTTCATAGAACTATATAATACACAGAGGATGATCCTTTTTGGCAATTTGTATGGTGCCTTTTCATCATGGTGGCTCTCCACTACTCTCTCCCTTAAGCAAGGAAAGCTAAGGCATTCAATCAATTTCCACCTGCAAGTCTGGTTTCTTGAAAGGGTTGTGATTTTACCCTGTTCATCAAACACTGCCAGCACCTTAATTTCCCTGGAGTATGACACAAGTAGCAGTAGGCAGGCAATGAAAGTTTTGATTCATTAAACTCATTAGCATTTTTTTGAGTTTCTGTTGAGCTTGAGCAATTACTAATAAAAGCAGAAAGACTGTCCTTGACAAAAATTCTGCTGAAATATTGATGCAGCCAACAAACCAGCTGCATGGATTCTACAATGGCAATAGTCTGTTCTGGCCACATATGGAAATTCTTCCCATAATGATCATTGTGGAAATAGTCTTGTGTAATACATATTTTTGGAGGGAGGATAAAAACTACAGATCTAGATTAAAAAAGCTCACAGTAAAGAATCAAATTTAGACAACCAAAGAAGATATTCCATTTGAATATAAATTAAAGAAAGTAAGATTTCTGTGGGATTTAAACTTGCAAACCAATTCTTAACATTCATATAGAAAATTGAAGATATATTAAATTAAGTTTTCCATGGACAAGAGACAAATAGTTTTGGATTTTGCTAGGGTACAATCCACAATTTACATGCTTTGAAATTTGTGTAAATAATTAATACCTGTGAATTTGCTTCCTTGGAAAAGGGCTGGTACATCCTACCAACCATTAAAGTTTATTAAGGTATATGGCAACTCTTAATCAAGCAAAACCTGCAGGCTTTATGAGGATTGCCCTCCTATATGAAGGTTTGCTGGACCAAGGCCTTTTGGTTCTGGTAGACTTTAAGTCACAGCAAGATCCCTTACACCAGCTTGATGTCTAGCCTCAGACCTGAACAGGTTCTGTGATGGAAATCCAACCCAACTCCACTTGAGAGCATCATACATTGTCCTGACTGTTCTACTCAAAGTATTTCCTAATGTATAACTGACATTTTCCCAGCAACACCCTAAATCTATTAGCCTTGTTCTGTCCTTGATGACTCGAGAGAATAATTGGTCTCTGTTCTCTGTAATATCCCTTTATATATGTATAGACAGTTATATCTCCTAAGTGCTACATGTTCCATCCTCTTTATCACCCTTGCAATTTCCATTTTCCAAGTCCTTTATCATTTTACTGCTATTGCCCTCTGGACTACACTCCATTTGTCTGCAAGGTTCTCGGTAATCCAGCATGTAGAAAAGAACAGCCCTGACACCTTGTTCTCTTACCAAGTGATCGCTACAAGAACATGCCATCTTTCACTTGCAAGATGGAAACCACCTCAAGTGGCTACTTTTATTCACATTCTTTTTAGAAATCATAAAGATGTTCCTGGGCAAAAGAGAAGAAACAACTCTTCCCAAAAGAAAAGAAACTTATTAAACTGATTTCTTGACCTTTTCACTTGCCAGAGGTAACGTGTTAATGTCCAGGCAAGGCAGCTCAGACTCACAGCCCTCCTGCTGCAAAATATCTAAAATGAAGATTTACAGAAATGACACTCTCCCACTGAAAGCAGAAACACTGAAAACAAATATGCTGTATTAAGGAATCAATTATCTTCTCTTCGTAGGTGGTTAATTATGAGTTTTAGTGCCATTCTTTTCCAGTTCTGAAGGTGAAAGTCTTTGGCTGACATTGTCACAGCTGAGAAGTGCAACTAAATGCATTAACCCACACAAAGGAGTTAAACTGCTCACATCATATTTCATGACCATACCATAAGACAGAGCAGAAGGTTTTCAATTTTTACATATTACTCCTCTTGCATTACTCCCACCATTTTCTCTAAAATAGCTCTAACCCTAGGAAGTCATTAACACCTAATTCTTCCCCAGTGTGAAATGTAAGTATTTATCTGCCACACAATTAACAAAAGACTTTTTTTCTCAACTGGCAGTGGTTTAACTTTTGAACAAAATATGGAGAATTATGCATGCTTACAAGCTATTCTTTAATTTCAGTGGACCATGCACTAACAAGCCATTCAAAGGATTAGTAACAACTACCTATTTGTGGCAAAGTTATTCCAGCATGAAAATATACAGTTTTATTCCTTGAATTCTTATACCAGATCTCAGAACATGCTCTTTGTGTTTTTCAAGTCATGTTTCAGTTCAAATGTCAAGGTATCCACACTACTCCTTTATTACCTTTGATTATGTTAGACAGAAGACAACTGTGAGCAAGTCTCTTCTGAAGAATCATTGTATCAGTCAAAGCATGTGCAACATCCAAAATACATAATGAACTATCAGCCAGGACGCAGAAATCTCTTTAAAAGCATAAAGATGTTTTGGTCATGGGGTTTACAGATTCCCAGAGACTCTGGAAGGCAGTGTTTTACCACGAGAGGAATGACTCTTAGCCTCAGCCTCCTGTTCTGCTACAGGACCATTGCTACTGTGGTACATAGAAAGCCAAACAACCTAATGGGGAGAATGAAACATAAAAGATGAATAACATTTGCCAAAACAGTTTCTCTGGTCTCTCTTGAACAGCGAATTCAACAACCACACAAGGAATGATCTGCGAAACTATTTTTTTAATAGAATATAGTGTCCATTGATTTAAAGTGAGATATTTGCCTTGCAGACACAGGGAAATAATGGAGGTTGTCTGCAGGATTTGCCTTGTGTTCAATAAAAGACATTTGATGACATAAATAATACATTTGCAGTATTTTGAAACTGGCAAATATTGACAGATAAGGCAACAGGCTTGAACAGGACATTAAACATGGCAAACCACAGGATACAGCAAACTACAGGGGTGCACTGGGATGTAGCAGTAAGAAACTTAGACCCTAGCTAGTTTTACTCATCATATTTCTATTAACATCAGTGAAACTGCTGGTTTTTAAGTTGTTTTGGCAGAAGGAAAAAAGAATTCTTAAAGTAACAGCAGAACTTAAGAACCTTGCTCCTTGAGGGAGAGTTTGTTTCTTTGGAAACATGACTGTAAATCATTTTCCATGGAATTCATTTAGACATTTGTGAAATAGCTCATTAACAAGACACTTTATCAGAGGCAAAATTAATACTTTTAGCGTGTTAGATTGATAATAGCACTCCACATTTGTAATAGCCCCTTTCCTGCCAGCATCTTCAATCATCTTGCAACTATTTATTAAGCCTTACACCACGTGTGGGAGGCAGGTACAGTATTCTATATCCCTGCAGGCCAAACCTTCACAGACCACAAAAAATTCCTGTCCCCAAAGAGTGTTTGCTAAGGATGTTTAGACTTATTGCTTAGCAAGATACAAGTATATTTTATCCTTCTCTCTGTACAGAGTCACTTCAGGCACATTAGGCTGGGGATTTCTCTTTGTTGGTCTACACTCCTATTCCTCCAAATAACCTGGTCATAAGTGATCCATCCCTACCGAGTGGCACATGTGTGACAAAAATTATGGTTGCTTGGCTCATTAGGTTTCTCTCCCACATTAAGCTTTTGTTATGAAGAAGCCATGAAAATGGAGAATTATGTGGACATCTACCAAACCTAAACACAGAAGATGAGCTGCAGAAACTCCTGGGTTCAAACCCAGAGAAAATGAGCATTATCCAGCCTCCTGTTTCATCATGCCGTCACACACCTTTGAAGCTAAATAATACAGGAAATACCATGAAGACTCCCAAGGTTCTATCGGGTGCAACCAGACACTAGCAAGAGTAAAAGGGTTCTACAAAGCACTTTGCCTCATGTACTAGAAATGCACCTGCTAGGGCTTGAGAACCAGTCCTCAATCCCTCCACAGGGAGCAATACTCCCCACAAAGACCCCTGGCACTCCTGTTGCAACCAGAAACTGCAAGAAGAGAACAAACCTAACAAGAAGTACCAGAAGAAAAAAACCATGATGAACATTTCAATTCCCTAAACATAGAGACTCTTTTCTAAACCATAAATATCAATACTTAAACAATCAAAGGTGCACTCTCACAACAAATATTGACACTCTCCTTATAGGAAACTGTGAGAAACCCAGACCACCTTCTTTCTTGCAGCAATATATTAGGACCTTAGAGGAGAGAAGGCAGCATAAGGAGTCTCTAAAGATAAGACTGTAAATAACTCTGCTGCTAGGAAAGACCTCCCAGCGGTAACCTGTATATAGTTAGGCTCTAGCCTAAACCACAAATTCTCAAAATAAGTTGATACCTATTTATGAAACCACTTTTTACCCTAAAATTAAGATTGAGCTCTTCATCTCTTAACATTTTACAGCTGAGCTAAAGAGCTACTCCTCCTTTTACTTTCCACCATCCCTTAGCTCACTCCCTTCTCGCTAGTCTGAAGTGTTGAATTTTAAAAGAACCTACAAGCTGTACTGTAATCTTAATTCCAAATTAGCACATACCCTTCCCTTACAAAACAACTTTGTCACTAAAAATAAAAAAGCACTTAAGAAAGCAGACTGATATAGGTTCCGTGCTGGGTGTTCCAGTGTATTATGGGAATTGGGGAGCTATAAGTTTCAGTTAGTTAAGGCTTTTTGTGCTTGGTTACAGCTGTGGGAGGAAAGGAAGAATGGAGCAAGTAAGCATGATAGGTACCAAGGTAACTGCTTGTAAATTTATATTGCGAGAAAGATTTATGTCTGTTAGAAAGCTGAGGTTCTAAAGAAGATAGGTAAGGGTAAGCAAGTGGGTTTGATAGGTAAGAAATATTCCTGAAAGGAAACATTTTTGTTTTTGTGCAATGTCAAGGGACTGTCTGATCACTTATTGTTGTTTGTAAGCTTGTGTTTCAATTTATTCTGAGATTCATAAACAGTCTTACCAATACTATTCAGTACCACTAAATCTTTAAAAAAAAAATTATCTTGAGAATCAGGGCTGTGAAAGAAATGCACAGGGATGCCACTTATACATTCTCAGTCATAGCTCAAAGAAGCTTGAATAATTTCCCCCTCAAAAGAGATTTTATTATAATGAATGATGAGGAAGCGATCTTAAGGAGTGTTATTTCTACTTGCCTTACTCTATACTATAGGTAGAGGTGGAGTCTGGTTCTTCACTCTCTCAGGTGTGCATTTTGTGTCTTAACCTCCCTGACTATACAATGTAGGAAATGATACCTTTCTCTCTGGGGACCAGCTCACAGGTTCCTGGTGACAGCTGCACCCAAAGCATGTGTTTTGGGATGTTATACTTTAAGCAGGAAGAAGAGATCAGTGTGTTGCCTGCACTGTTTGCTTTCTGTGGATTAGTGGCTGTGCACTGCTGCTTAAGGCACGGGTATGCTTTCCACAACTGAGCTTGAAATGGGAGCTTTTCTTTCCTGTGTGGAAAGTCACTGCTTTTGTAATGAGACATTTTTCATGTGAGGTGTATCTGGAAAGCTAATTTGATCAGGCTCTCTGTAAATTCATCTTTGACAACCTTTTCATCAGGTAAATATACAAAATATTTGGGAAGATGAGTTGAAAGGAAAAAGGCAAATTCTCTATTTGAGGGCTCAGAGAAACAAAGTTCGCTGTATTCCTGGCATAGCAATTGATGCTGCAGACAAGTTAAAAGACAGAAAATGCCTTTAATATAATCCTCCATATTTTCCCCAAGAAAATAGCACTTGATATTACATCCATAGCACTTAAAGCATGACTTGCTGTTCCACAGCCTCTGATCAATACCTTTTCCAATGCAAAAATCAACACACAATAAAGTGCTCCTTTACGCTGTCATGCCAGTTCCTGTGATTTCTGCCCTGACTTAATGAGCCATCCTGAACCTAAACATCCCTGCCCACTACCTGCTTAGCCTTGTGACAGGAGCTGGGCTTGGAGGGAACAGCAGGATGCTGGGGGGTGAGATTAGAAGGGGAACCTGCCAATTTGTAAGTGGTGCTGGGCATTTCCAGCCCTGAAGTGATGCCTTTCTGTAGCAGTTTATTATTACCTGTATGCACACAACCTTCCCATTATCGCTGTTCCAGGTGGTTATCCTCGGGAAAGGTGAACAATGGTGTTCTGCAGGAAAGAGCCACCTCCTTGTGTCTTGAGAAGGAGTGATCTAATTTTGTTCCCAGAAGCTGCATGCTGCTCAGAAAATGTTTAGCAGACATGTTTTCTGTGCCTTTCTGTGGTGCACATGTACTTTCCACTGTATTTCCCACCTGCTGTCTCCTGTCTGACATTTGGATTGCAAACCCTTGGGGACAAGAACACATTCTGGTTTGGGGTGTTTGCACCAGATAGTGCAAGGGAGGGGTCTAGTCTTTGATTAAGAGTCACAGGTGCTGCAGAAACATAGGTACATAAATACTGGCCCGTTTTCTTTTTAGGTATGTGACTGAATTCTGAATTAGCAGTACTACCTGATTATTTTTATTGGAAAAGTAATTATGTGGAAATATATTACATTTCAGATAGGAGAAAAGGTGAGTGAGCTGTAGTGTGAATGGAAGAACTGAGCTGCTCTTCCTGGAAGCACAATGAAAGGGGAGGATTGATGTGTCCCAAACTCCCTCTCTTAGTAAATAAAAATCAGGAACCCCAGAGCTTTCTTCAATCAGATTTTTCTCCCCCCCTTTTTTTTTTTTTGGTGAAGGATCCAGTTCCTCTTTTCTCATTCACTTCTGCTAAAACAAGGACGTGTGATTTGCCTATTATCCTTAGACTGTTTTTAGAATAAACACACTATTATATAAGTGTTAAACTTAGGAACTTTAAAAATTTAACTTGCTATGTATTCCCTTTTCTTTGAAAATCAAGCTTCAGGTATTGATTTAGGATGTGCAGAGTTTATTGTGCGTGGGAAAATGAAATTTGAAGGGGTTTAGGCCATAGAAAAAAAAAATCTCTTTGTATTTGGAAATCTGATTTGGTTTTAGACCAGCAAGTGTAGGGGAAAAGTGAAAATAAAACCCCACAAAAAAAAGTCTGACTTTATTCTGAGGATAAAAAACAAGATTATCAAAGAGACTGACTGATGAGGTGCATTTTATGACTCCATCTACCCTAATCTGGAGGAAAATCATGACTTCCTGTAGAAGCCCTTGCATTTAGACATTTGTCCCTAAGATCTGTTTCTCTGGACATCAGCTCCAGAATGCAGAACTTCCTGGGGACACTTGGTGAAAGAACAAGATTGGTTTGTAATGTAGATTTCCACATTTTCAGTTAAAATGCATTTTTAAAATCCTAGAATGTTAATCTTTGCTCTCTAGCTTGACAGACAAAGTCAAATGCTCTTGCCCAGAAACATAAGTTCAACATTAAAAGGTTTAACAGAAATGTCAGTGCAGGAGATCAGAACAGCAGGACAATACTGGAGGGATGTGCTGGACACACAGGTCTGGGAGTAGCCCTCAGGAGTAATTTCTGCAGCATCAAATAATTGCTGTGAAGTATTTTCCTGTAGCATCCCCAGGGTGTATCTGCAAGAGCAATCCATTTAGCACAACAAGAGCTGTTGTAGAGCAAGGCAGTACAGATCAAGGACCTGTCATCCCTAGGGATCATTCGTGCCACCTAGGGCTAGGCTGGTAATCTTATTTCAAAGCCTGATTTTGCAAACTGGGATATGGGATATTGCAGTCATGGTCTTTCTTTCCTGACTGTTAGGTTTGCTGGTGTGTAGCTTCCACAGGGGTTTTTCTGAGGAAGTTCCAGCTGGGGTCAGGAAAAGCACAAACTAAAGCACTTCAAAAGTGGACAGGGAGGAGGTTTGTGTCAGAAAAGTATTGACACTACAAAATAAATTGCTAAGGAAGGTGCACCCTCATTCTGATAGTTGTTTCAGTTCTTTTCCTGTCACACTGTAAGAAAAGTATTTTATTTCATGTGTTTTAGCGCTGCGTAGGGGGCTATTCAGTTGATGTGGTAGCAGAAACTGCAGCTATTTTCTCAAAAGCCTTTTAAATGTTACTTGCTGCATGCAGTATTCCGGCTGCTTTGACTGATCCTCTGGAGCTGTCTCAGCGTCTTTCATGCTGCTCTTGGTTCTCCCACTCAGTTTTTCTCAGGCCCAGGAAAAACCTGACCCTTGTTTCCATGTGTGTGAAAGGGTAAAACCCTGGCCAGGTGTTGAGAGCCTCCCAGCTCATGTCACACAGATGGAACAGCCTGTGAGGGCCTGCAGGTACAGCTCTGCACTGGAGACTGAGGTGTAATGACAGGATGAGTGGAAGTGATAACCTAAAGGCTGTGGTCATAAATTGCTCTGGAAACATGCTCATACCACTCTGATAGAAAACGTTTCTTTGGAGAAAGCCCACAATATTCAATAATATTTCTTTCAGGAACTGCACACTCAATAGTGATGCAGTTGGCTATAGCACGTTGCTGAATTTGGACATTATTTAGCATTATCAGTGGATATTCCATTACTTTAATGTTTAACTCCCTCATCAGTGTGATTTAGAGGATAGCAAGGACTAATCAGCAAAGACTGATTTTTGTCTCCAAACGGTGATCTATGAGTGATGAGCTGTGTCTCTTTAGTTATTCAGCTCTTTGCTGGGTGACACTGACATGCCAACCTCCTGCTCTGCTTAGGGGTGCAGATCTGAAGTGCCACGTTATGCTCCAATGAGCAAATGCTGCCATCGTGTTCCAGGATTAGCCAAAGGAAATATTCACAGCTGCTTATTACTTTGTAGATTTGCAAGCTGCTATTTATGCAGGGATGGGTTCCCTGTTACTGCCAGGACAGGGACACGGCTGCCCTTAGAAACGTTTCCTAATTACCTGCTTGGTCTGATTCCTGACTGGACTTGTTACTGCTCAAGCAGGACGTCCTCTGCTCTGTTATTTTGTTATGGTGTTTGTAGGAGCTGTAGCTCTGAACTTTGTACTGCTGACTGCAGTAAAAGGAGACCAACAGAAATTGCCCATGCCTCAAACAATTTATAGACTACATGTAAAACAGAATGTATCTTGATATAATGTGAAAATGCAACTGCAAGTTTAGAGGTTGGAGATGAAAAAAGAATAGATTATCTTGTACAACAATTCCATGTGTAACATTTCCACAGAAAGAACTGATGTAATTTGAAAGTGCACTTTATTCTAGCAATACAAATTTTTGACTAGGTGTCCTCTTATAAGCACCAATTACTTTCATATCCTGTGCTTGGCACTGGAAAATCTTAATCTATAAAGTTAATAATTGTTCCACAAGGCTTAACTGAATTCTGGTTGTAGAAGCTGAAGGAAATAGGAGGGATGAGCAGGGTTGAATACAGAGCATTTCACAAGGAATTTCCTCAGATTTATCCACTGTTCCCTCTCTGGTTCTTCCATTTCTCCCTCAGCCCCATATCTCCTGTGTTCCACTGAGCTCGCCTGGAAAACGCATGTGATCAAAGGCCAATTTTGCTGAGGAATAGGGAGGTGATCAGAGGGAGAGTTCTTGCTGAATGGGCTTGAAAAAATTCAAGAGTGCTATGAAGCTGAAACAGAAAACTCTTGCTTTGGTCTACCTGTGCTTCACCTTGGCTGGGCTGCTGCAAAATCCCCCAGCTGGAGTGAGTGCAGTGACCCTGCTGCTTTGGACTAAAGCCATTGCACTAATGAAGCCAGCAAGGCTCTGATGGGCTTTATTCACCCCAGCAGTTCCCTCGTATCTGCCTGTATGGAAAGATGCAGCAGTTACTTTCTGGTATTTTTAGGGAAGAAGGATCAGTCTGTATTTAATGTTGCCTACTGTGGTGCTGTGCATTTGCATTTCACAAGTGGTTTGAAACTTGTTTAAATGAAACAATCCCACAAATTTTTCTTCCATAGCTGCAAGCTTTGCTAAGAAACCGGACTTCATCTCTGGAGTTTGACAGTGCTGGTTCTTGCTCGTCTGGGGACAGGGCAGGGAGGAAAAGAGGGAAATTGCAGTCACTTTAAAATATATATATATAGTTTGAAATTCCAAAAGAGGATGCTTTTAATTCCTTACCAGGGCTAAGTAGACTCCAAGATCAAAGTTGTCTACCCACCCATGTCTTTTTAATAGCAGACTATAACCACTTTAATTCCCGCCTGAGCATTGATTAAATGCGGTATAAAGAGAAGTGACAGCCTCCTGCCTGGTAAACACTGGCAGAATGTGCAGTCACAACATTCACAGAGCATTTGTCTCTAGGACCCTTCAAGATGAACTGGAAAGAATGGCTTTCCACATACTCAACAATATGCAAATGCTGACTTTGCCAGCCAACGCAGCTGTTTTTAGGAAGAAATACAGAACAAACTTCAAAAACATTTTAATATCCACATCTCAGTATCCCAAGTGACTCCCAATTAGGCCTGGAAATGGGTGACCAGATGTGGCATTTGCAAATGCTGCAAGATGATTGTTGCTGGGCACTTTGAAAATCTGCTCTGATACAATCTGAGAACTTTTCTTTACTCACTTCTACCTGTCAAGGACTGTGGGTTGTTTTGCTTTTCACAAGCTCTGTTTATTACTTACCTCAATGATATCTGAGTGTTAAAAGTAGTGCAGAAAACGAAGAAACAAACATTACTGAGAAAATAATGGAAATTAGTTGCTTACTGTACAAAGCTCGAGGACTGGGATCCAGTTAAAAAGGTTTAGATTTTAGTATTTGAAATAGATTAGCCATTTAAATTAATGGGGATTCTGAGTAAATTCTTCACCCTTGGAAATCTTTGTTTTGATTCTCTCAGCTTTTAATATTCTGTGATTATGACATTGGGAAAACTGAGTCCTCAGGTAGGATGCAGAAATGCAACAGAAATTAATATATCCTCTTTGGTAATAACTAAATCTGCCAGCAGTGGGGATGGTCTAGCGACCAGGTTTTCAAGGAGTGCAGGGAGAAAGATGTTCTTTCTCTTGTCCTGTTACTAAGACCATTTCTTTGCCCACATTTGCAGAGTACACATAAGGTCAGGCAGATTGCTATTCACTAAGCAGAATAAAATGTGCAGTTAAATAAATAAAATCTGTAAGTGACTTTTTATACTGACTGGATAAACAACATGAAGTTGATTTATGCAATAAAGGATTCGTGCTTAGCCAGATCAGCATTTGTCATATGCAGTTTCCTTCTCAGCTGCCTGCATCAGGAGAAAAGCCATTAATGGTGATTTCCCTTTATCCAAGGGCTCAGCAATGCACTCTGAAAGCTCTCACACCAAAGACCTAAGGAGAGAGAGCAGAGGTAATTGCAGTACATTGCCAATAAAACAACCCGCTAAGTATTCCTGACATTTGGCATCTCGAGCTTTTCCTGGCCTCTGAGACTGGGAGGGGTGGTGAGGAATTCGGAGGCAGAGGATCCTTCCTGTTGGGGCTGCTCCTGATTGCAGCACTGCCTCAGCTCCCGGCTGCCCAGCTGGGGGCTGGCCATGCTTTGCTGGTGTGAGCTCCGCCTTTGGGCCGGGCTCCGCCTTTTTGGGCCGGGCTCCGCCTTTTTGGGCCGGGCTCCGCCTTTTTGGGCCGGGCTCCGCCTTTTTGGGCCGGGCTCCGCCTTTTTGGGCCGGGCTCCGCCTTTTTGGGCCGGGCTCCGCCTTTTTGGGCCGGGCTCCGCCTTTTTGGGCCGGGCTCCGCCTTTTTGGGCCGGGCTCCGCCTTTTTNCGGGGCTGTGGGCTCTGAGGTGGCACCTTCCTGTGCAGACTCAGTGTCCCTGGGAAAACGGGCACAGAAAGGAGGGCAGGACTAAAACCTGACCTCAGCCTTGATGTTCCTTCTATAGATTGCTCTTGTGTTTGATCGTTAGCTTGTAATCTTTAAACACTGTGCTTTAAGTAAAAGTAAATTTTATTGAGGAGGGAAGAAATACAGACTTTTAAAAAAAGTATTGTCTTGTGATCCCAAATCTTCTAGAAGATCAATTCCTAAAGGCACAGGTTTGCCTGCAATTATTGTGCTACATGGCAATGTCACATAAAGGCATTTATACTGACTTTTCCTTCTAATACAAAGAAATAAATTATGTAAGTAAATTACTTGGATCACTAAAATATGCCAGTTAGGATGATTCACAAAGATTAATTTATTGCTGTAAAACACCAAGAAGTCAATTAAAATTTGCAGTCAGCTATAAGCTCCTGAGAAATTAAAATTTAGCAATCCTAACTCTGTGGCTAGTTTAACCAGAAAATAATCAAACAATAAAGAGTTTGTCACAACCATCATTATGTTAAAACAAACAAACAAGGAGTTCTCTTTAGCAGTTTGCTTTTTTTTTTTTTCCCCCCCAGCATCCCACAAAGTAGAGAAAAAACTGCAGAACTGTAAGCTTAAGCAGTAATTAGCTAAACAGTTGCCTGAAGGAAATACACTGGGCCAATGTTCAGCATTCTCCTTCAAGTGAAAAGAATATTCCTTTAATACTGAAGCAAAATGGACAATGTCAATTTACTGGAAACACAACAATGCTCCATATTTCAGCTGAACAGAGGTGAGTATGTTTTCTGATGTAAATAAATGTCACTTCTCTGGTCTGGTAAGGGTCAAGAAAATAAATTGTTACATTGAATGTGAATGAAGTTCAGAATTGGATTAGAAGTGAACTGAAAATATAGACTGACATAATGGAAAATACAGAGGTTTTGGATATTCCTGTTAGATGTGGAATGAAAATGAATGACAATCTTCTTAAAAAGAAAATGATTAAAAACTAAACTCTGCCTCAGTCTGAAAGGTTGGCTGATGATTAGGTCACTCTTCAGACAGATTTTAGAATCTAGACGTGAAGTTCTTTAAAAATCACTAAGGTTGCATGTACCTAAAATCTGAAAGAGTAACTCCCTCAGCAGGTTTGGTGATCAGAGATAGGACCAAGGGAATGGCCTGAAGTGGTGTCAGGGGAGGTTCAGGTTGGACATTAGAAAAAGATTCTTCACCAGAGGGTGCTTGGGCACTGGAACAGGCTCCCCAGGGCAGTGGGCACAGCACCAAACCTGGCAGAGTTCAAGCAGCATTTGGACAACTCAGGCACACAGGGGGATACTTGGGGATGATGCTGAGCAGGGCCCTGGGCTGGACTGGATGATCCTTGCAGCTCAGGATATTCCATGGTTCTATGGTTTGGAAAAGTCTGTATAAATGTGCAACTTGCTATTGCTGTTTGTTAGGCATAAACCCCCATCAAGTTCTGGGAACAAAAGCTCTTTTATGGGATCAGTGCTTTTTGCTTTGAACATAAAGGCTTCAGCACTTCAAGTAACAGCAGGAGTCCGTTATTTTGCAGCAGTATTTTTATCCTGTTTATCAGTACATGTTTCTGATCGTGCTGGAAATGTCAGTTCAGCTGCCTTTGGTGGTGTGTCTTGTGTGTGATCTGCAGTGACGAGGCTGTGGCTGTGATTCTGTTCCCTGTGTCACACTCAGGGCCTTTCTCGGGCTCCCAGGTTGAGGAGGCGTGGGAAGGAAAGCCGCTGCTTGTACCAGCTGGTGAAGGGGCTGGCCCAAAGTGGTCAGGAGCTCCCTGGGTTTGCCAGGGCTTCACACTTCCTGCCATGGAGGTCTCTGAGGTTTTCCTGTATGGCACAAACAGCAGCACTTAACCCATTTCCCCAGTACTCTCATTATTTTCTGATGCTCGAACATACTCTAGAGCAGTGGTGCATTCCTGCCCTTGGGCATTAGTGGGGACTTCTCTTGTCACCTCAAGCTCTCAGATATGAGCAGGTAGTAGTTTACACTCAAGACTACAATTACATTTTTTTGCAAATTAATGTTGTGTTTTGGGTTGAGTTGTTTTATTTTTTCTGCCAGTTCATAACAACTAAGTGTTCTCATTTTATTAGGACTATCTTTATAACAAATGTTTTTTTCTTTCTTTCCTTATATGATAGACCTCTTAAATCTCAGTTGTGCTCCCCTCTGCCCACAAAAAAAACTTAATACAAAATTTTGTGTTTAGATGCCCAACAGATAAAAAATCATGGGAGTTGCCAACATCTACAAGTTTATGTCTTCTGCAGTGTTGCAATGTCAGTTGTGATAGACAGATTGGATGTTTTCTACAGGTTAAAGAGAAGGTATCTGAATCTATTCTACTACTGGGTGGCTGTGAAGGAGAACATTGTCTCCTTGAACTCTCTGAGACTTTGCAGTGAAATTAATTTTTTTCCCTAACATTCAGTAGTCAAACTAAGCTACTCTGGATTTTCCTATAACAAGTATTTCCAGTCATATTTAACTGGGAAAAGAACTTTTTGCTGGGTCACTGACTCAGTTGAGATTCTGTTGTTACTTGTATCTTTTGTGTGTGTGTGTAATATTCTCAAATTTGTATACATCTGGAAAACTTTATCAAAGGTCATTCCTATGATTATCAAAATTCATTGTGTATTTTTTATTTCACTGAGATGCCAGTGATTTATCTCCTTCATTGAAAAAACATATTTTAATTCTGGCTTGGAAAACTCACTGCACAAATCAAAATCAATTCCAGCTTCTGTAACAGTTGGCCAATGTAGGCATAAAATGGCATATGAAGTGGGAGAATATTGACTAAAAAAAGCTAATGATGGTATCCCCTTGTAAAATACTCTGATGTGTTTTTCAAAGTGGGGTGGTATTGGCTGGGGTGAAAACACATTTTCAAAATATTTTTCCTCTCACTTTTCCTTATTTCCTGCTTAAAAAGAAAAACACTAAGGAAGCTGAGAAAAAAGGGATGGTTTTCTAGGAAAAATATTGCTGTTTTTTTCAAAACAGTATTTGCTTTCCAAAGCCTGAGAATTACACTTGCTTTAGAAGGATATTACACTTCACAGAGTTTTTGACCAACACTGACAATGTTTTCATTGGCTTGTTTGGCAGAGCAACTAAAGATATCTTCCTCAAAGTGCTCTGATGCAAAGAGCAGTTTGCTTTTCTTTGCTAGAAACTGGCAGAGTCTGTTGGTTTTTTCCTTCTTTTTTTCTGAAGAGAGGGTTAAAGTGGACTAACCCTACTTCTGTTGTTACTAAAGGTTTCTAGGCTATTTCTCTGCATTTTCATCCTCCTGCGTATGACCTTAATGATCCTTCTATGGAACGGTGAGTAGCGACTCTCTTTCCTGTTTCCCTTGTTTTTGAGGTATTCACATTAGTCTGAACTACTGTATAGGATTCAATCTTGAATATGGAAAAATGCTGTATGAACGGGGTGAATACATTTTTTATTTTGGCCAAAAGTCTTTGTTTTTCATCTGTACAGAGGACTCTCAAATGCAGTACATCTCTCCATGCAGATGCATTTTTATCTGACAGTTCCACCCTCACCTTTTCATAGTAGACTTCACCCTCCGATTCTTCTTTATTTGGGTTGCATAGATGAATTAAAGGAAGGGGCTGTGTCATCCCATCTCTGGCTGAGTGACGGATTAAGGGGGGTTTATTCTTTCTACTTTCACTGTGATTTTGGATATAAAGGAGATGATTCACTTTGAATTGGCTTCCCCTTGAGACAAGGTAGGGAAATAGCAAGAGCTGCAGCATCTTCCTGCAGTCCCAGGAGCCAGCGAGGTGTGCAAGAATGAGAAGGTTTCAGGGACCATGTAATAAATTCAGTATTACATGACTAGATGCATTTAGGGAATCAGTTTGACAATTCATTCCTTGCTCTTTTCCTGGGGTGATGCAGAGACTTTTATTCTCCTTAGTCATGGTGGATTTCAGCTCAGTTCATCACCAAGTCAAATAATAAAAAAGTGACAGTTTGCAGAACTCTTTAGCATCCAAATCACTTCTTTGAGAATAAATCCTGTTGATATCTCCTCAAGAAAAAAAGATTTGAAGGAGAATAAATGTGCTGGGAAATTTTTGCAAAATACTGTTTGATCTTCCAACCAATTCTCCAAAGACATCTGAGTTAGATTGGGGCTGTTAGAAAACTTGTATGTTGTGCCAAGGACTGTTTTTCCTTCCTCAGAACAGTTGCTGTCATTTCTAAGTGAGTTGGAAACTTGAAACCTATATGATTTAGATATCACTTACTATCAGGTGAAAGGATTTTGTTTTGTCTTTTTGGTTCTTGGATTCATGCTGCTACAGAAGCTCACGTATTCTTACCAAAGGTATTGTTGTGATCAGAACTCTGTTTTGGCCTTCAAATGTAGCAGGAAGATGCTATCCTGGCATTTAAAAGAAAACACTATTGCAAAGTGTATATATATATATTTTAATATTATTATGTTTGCTCTGAAAAAGAGTACAATGGATTGGCTGTAAATATTTATTGTTCTGTTCTTCCCCTTTGTGTACATACACATAATTAACATTATAATCAATTGATATATGCTTACATTCAATAAAGAGGAGATTCCCAAGGAAATTAATATAGTTTCTCTGGTTTTCATTGAACTTCAAGGTGGGTTTTTTTAATAAGATAGATACATTTGCTTAGCATGTGTTCCCTAACAGGTCTGAGTAATTGAGTCATTCCTCACTGCTGTAGTCTCAGATCACTGTTCCTGAAATTGCTGAAAATGGGACTTTCTATCTTGAATGTCTGAGAAGGAATAAGCTGTGAGAGTACTGAAGTCATTATCAGTCCAGAGGAGGTCCACAGCTCTGCTCAGAAAAGGGCAGCAGGTATTAAAAGCAACCTTTTCTTATTCAGCAAATAGTGAAAGAACACATTCCATAAGAGGAACTATTGTTTCTGCTATACACTTTTCCCTTACTGCCTGGGGTACCTGGAGAGCCCTATGCACTCACTGTACCTATACCCTTTATGTGCCTAAAGTGAAAAATCACTTACAGAGAACCCACTGGAGAGGTACAGATCAATCCTGGCAGCCACAGTGCGCTTTTTCAACAGCTTTTTTTGCTTTTACTAGTAAAATTTTCCATGCCAGGGTAATGAAGACCTAAATGCATGGATAGTTTATAAAGCCATACCTAATTCTGACTTGACTGATCAAATGTAGGATAAAGAGTTTGTGAGAGCCTGGATCAACCTTTCTCTGTTTCACTTACAGATCCATGGTGCTTACAGCTGGGAAATAATATTGTAAATCAGTGAGCATGCCTTAAATCAATAGGATTTCAGATAGTCTTTTTAGATCTGAAATATTACTGTTGGATATAATTTAGACAGTAAACTGTGTCAGTTTTTTTTAAATGCCATTCAAAGAAACAAAAACTTGCTGTACTATTATTCATACCTTCTTTGTGTATTTTGAGGGAAGAACTCATAAAATGAGATGATCTGCAATGACACATTTGATAGCCCCTCCTGAATGTCAATCGTGTTTTGGTCCTCTAGCACAGGAAAGACTTTTATTACATATTTGCAAAATGTTGACAATTATTTTCTTTGTAGTAGAAAGAGACAACAGGCATGGTATTGGAAAGTGGTCTGGGACAGTTTGTAGAACTGCCTGAAGATATCTTCAAGTGGATCTGGAAAAGAGGTGTTAATTCCTCCTCTGCCCTACTAGTTACCTCTGTGACAAGGGAAGAGAGAACAGCAGGCATAGGACGAATCCTGTCTCCTCTCTGTACTTCCTGGTGTGTTTATTTGCCTTGGCTCTGCACCCCTCTTTTGTAAGGCAAACACAGAGAGGCAGTGCACTATTGCTCTCAGCATCCTTCTTCAACTCCTGTTTTGCTCAAAGGTGAAAGCAACCCTCCACAAGCTGAAAGTGCTCAGAAGGTGATGAGCTGGGCACATCACCACTGAACACTTCCCACCTCCCCTGCAAATACCTGTATCTATCTTTCCTTGGAAAATATGTCAGTGATCCTCTCAATATTCCAGTTCCTGATTCCTGTTCAAGTGGCTTCTCATTTTGTTTCCAGTCTTATCTTTTGGAATAGTTTTCAGAAGGCTATTGTTCAAACTTAGCAAAATCCAATTTATCAATTAATGCAAAAGGAGTCCACTGTGTGAAAAGGCTGCATTCTAAACAATTAGTCTCCACTTCCACACAGGATTCTACTTGTAAAACTAAAATCATATTGCAGCTTTGCTTCTGACTGCTCAGGTGAGGTAAGGCTTAGATATATCCTTCAGTCCTTGCTTAACCACTTTGCTATTCAAAATAACTTCTGCATGTTGGGAAGGTGCATTATCCATTGGCAGCCCAATGTCCCAGCCTCAGGGAACAAGAGAGCTGCCAAACATCCTGTTCAAGCGATGCAGTACTTTGCTGTCCTGCTTTTCCCTCTGGATCTCCAGCAATTCCTTGTTGGGTAAAAGGAGAGCTGCATACATTACTTCTCTCTTGCAATGTTTTAGATCTTTCAACATAAATAACTCTCATGAAAATATTTGAAGGAGTGTTTGAAAGGCAATGTGGGACAAGAGCGAACTGACATCTCCAAACTGCTGTAATTTGGGCTTCCTGGAGATCTTTATTAACTTCTCCTGAACACCTTGGCTTTTCTGATTATAGTTTTGTACTATTTTTCACAGACCTACCCTTGGTAAGTTGATGAAGTCTCAAAGCAGTAATGAAAGGCAATAGAGCTGAGTGAAAAACAGGCTGTCTTAAATGCAGTAGATTTTGTTTATTCATTAATGAGCACCACAAAAAAAACTACAAAACAGCCTGTGAAAGGTAAGTGAATTTATGCTTGCGTCAGAAATATCTGAAAGACAGTTTACTCCAGTAGAAAAAGTCTCTCTTTTAATATATAACTAATCCTTCGAAAAATGCTGGAAGGACTTTTCATAAAAAGAGATTAAAATTGCTGAGATTTGAATTGCAAATATTTGCGGCAACCAGTGTTTTCCCAAAATATATGTTAAGGTGGTTTCAAATTTTGATTGTTCTTATTTATTTCCACGTATGACAGATCAGTCTACTCCCTCTCCCTACTAAGTCTAAACCATGCAAATTGTGGTTTTTTCACAAAATCTGTATATTTGGCTGTCCTAAACTACCAAGATTAGAACCCCCAAGGGGTGTGGTTGCCAAAACTCAGACAATTAGAGATTAGCTCACGGTACTCAGGGGGAAAAGGCATCTGTAAAACATTTTGGAGAACTAATGATACTTTATTTGTTCTCACATAATGCCCTTTTGTCACAATTCACATTTATTACACCTGTTCCATTTATCTACAAATAAAAGTTGACAGGCTGCTGTTCTACCACTGGATTTTTTTCTTTTTTTTTTTGCCAGTGGGCTAGAGGTGTCTGATGTTTACTTCTATCTGAATCCAGCAATTTCAGTCATGTTATATTCAAGGGATCACATCTTTATTTTTGTGATAAATGAATAAGATAGTCTGGTTGCCTTGATTAAATTAGCTACGTGACATGGGAGCTGAAGTGAGCTTGCTACATCCAGTTTTATTTTGTCAAAGTCAATGGGCAGTACTGAAACAAGTGGGAGATATTAATTTAATTAATACCTTACTGGGGGACAGGTAATTGTTTATCTGTGTTATTTTAGCTACTACTATTCACAGCCCAGTGGTCACTTAAGCAGTGATTCAGGTTAAAAGGGCTGTTACCCTCAAGAACAAGGCTCACTGGGGTACAAACTGGTATTCCACAGGGGGAACAGGAGTGTGGACAGACAGCTCAGTGCCAAGTGTCTTTGTGAGCATTTTGGTTTAGAGCAGAAAGGTGTTTTGGGGAAGTGACTGCTCCACCTTGGAGGCAATATTGAACCAGGAAGCCAGCAATTTCTGGTCCACCAGCAGCCACTAAATTTTACCAAACGTGAATCCCTAGGGAGAGGGGGAGGTACCCAAGGATACCTGGGTCCTGTGAATAAGAAGGTTAGAGCCGTGACTGGCAAGGTGGAGAGCAGGTGTGGTCTCAGTGCAGGCTGGTTTTATGTCACAGGCTGGATTTATGTGGTGAGCCTGCTGCTAATGGCTTCCCATTACCTGGCCATTTACAGCTCTTGTGACATGAAATCTTCATTTCCCATACTGAAGAAAACGTCCACAAACCATTCAGATAATGACCTAAGGAACAAGTAAAAATTTGTCAGCAATTTAAGTGTTTCCTCAGTGTTAATATCAGGAGCAGTAAAGTCTCTTTTATTTGTGTTGCAATGCTAATCCAGCTTCCCAGCCTATGTAGTAATTATATGTTTCTTATAACTAAGTCTATTACATGACTGCATTTAAATCATAAAGTTAAATCCAAAGCAACTGTATTTAACCTATAACAAGATGCAATTAACAATATAAATAGTCCTGCAATTAAATGGGCAACAATTACTTCTCTGAATGAGCAGACTTTTTGGGTACTGAGAATATGTAATTTTAAATGCATTATCATTTTATTGTTATGCCCTTAATTTTTGTGAAATCTGAAAGGTCTGTCAGTCAAGTCTGGCAGAAATGGATGTGAATATTAAATAAAGTCCTGTTCTCAGTGACGGTGCAGCAGCTTTTGGACTCCTGCTCCAGATTTTCTCTGCTCTTTTCACCTCACCTATACTATGCTTGAAGCAGCTGAGCCCTAATCCAGTGAAAACAGAAAATGTCCTCAGCTCCTCCACAGATCTTCTAGCATGCTGCTAATTTTCCATTAAAGGTAGCCATAAAACTACTCCTCAGCATGAAGTGTTTCTCAGACCTACTTGACTTAAATTGGTATTTATTTAAGGAAGATGAAATCTACTGGTAATTCATCTTCTGAGTGTAATTGGTAATCTGCTGCTGTATTCCAGCTATGGAGTTGAAATAGCTTTAGTTGTTATTTTTTATCCACTACCCTCAGGAACCAAATTAGATGGCTAATAGACTGGTCAAAATAACAGAAAATCTGTTTGTAATTGCTTAATCAGATTTAAGTCAGCATGTTTGAATCCAAATAAGCAATTGAGAAGTTATTTAAATGTTGTATTATTATCTAATTATATCAAAAAGCAGAGTCCTCTCATTTTTTAGAGAGAGGAGGTATGTAATAGATTCATTTTACAAATAATTGTTTATGAAACTATCTGACTGCAAAATTGTAATTTCTCTGGTACAAGACCACTGATATTTAGGGACACATTCACTGCCATTAGAAACATATTAGAGGAATTAAAGTCTGGTGGGGTTTTTTTATTGTTGCTAGGCAAATGCAAGAATTTTGTTAATGTGTGAAGTGGTATAGACTTAATTCTGTTAAACTTGTGTTATAAAAAAATTCGTTTCTCTCTAATTGCCTTATTTTCAACTCAATATCTCCTTGCCAGGGTTAACACTTTTCCTTGTTCCAATCACTACCAAGAATATTTTCTCCCTAAGCTTTTCTTAATCCTTTAGTCTTCAAATATAAATGCAGTCACTGATAATGGGAAATGTAGATTTCTACCACGCATAATGGCCAGACTGAAGCTGCTTGCTTGGCAAAGAGACATTGAGTTAAGGGAATTGGTGTTAACAGTCAAATATCAACAGCTAAAAGCATTCTCATTAAGGGCTAAAAATGATTGACAGAGAGATGGAGCTACCAAGTGTTTACTGGAATGTGTGAAGGTTTATTAATATTGGCACGAGGATGGTCCTTTTTGTCTAGACAGTCAGAAAAATCAAGTGTGTCTGGACCGTGATTTGTGGGAACCTTTCCCCTTTGTAAACCGTATTTTGTTCTCAGTGATAGACATGGCCCTGAGTACAGTGCAATATTGGCCTGGAGCTTCAATTGGCTTTGATTGAAACCTGCTAGTCACAAATAATGGTGTAAAACAATTGCCTTTTTTTAATTCCCTTTGAGCTGGGGATCTGAAGTGGAGTTTCTGAAATCTGCTGAAAAAAAACCCTTACTTTTCTGATAGTATCATTTCAGAGCCTTTAAATTTATTCTTCTTTTTTTGCAAAGGATGTCTGGGATTGCAATGTCTGGGAGAAAGGGATGTAATACCTGAGGGAAGAGCATTTCTTAAATTACTGCATAACTCTTTGTGTCTTGGGCACAGTTATTTCTTTTCTAAAATGTCATAAAATGGTTAATAAATACAGAATGGAGAAAAAGGCCAGAGCCCCTGTCCTTTGCCATTCACCTTCTTACTTGCTTTAAATTCTGCAGGTATCCTCTTGACAGTCTTCACCAGCAAATTACTGCTTTCAAAACTTCTCTACCCCAAAAGACTACAAACATATACTCTCACTTGCTATGTAGGTATTTATCGTTTTTTCTCTTTTCTAAGCCACACAAGTGTTTTCCAACTTAAATATAGTATCCATGACTGATGATTGTATTGCCAGTGCCTATTAAAGCCATAATGTCACAGCAGTTTTGTCACGATCCAGTACGGCTCATTTGACAGTAAACCTTTGGCTGTGGAAATCTGCAGAGTAGGTTTGCAGACAGCTCAAGGGGGATGGCTCTGTTATGAAGCAATGCAGCCATCATTCTGGGATGTGTGCCTCAAAACAAGTCACAGCCTCAAATAATGGGGCTGTGCCTCTTGCTGTCCCCTCTGGAATCCACATGGGGATATGCAGCAACACTAGCATAGCTGTATTTAAATATACCTAGACCAGAAAAACAAGAGGCGATATTCATGTGATGAATGGGACATTTTCAGAGCTGTGGAATTGTCTGCCTTACCTTTGCTGTACTCAGGTGGGACAAACAGGGAGATTTTACCAGGTACCCTATTGCATTGGTTTGAAACCAACCAGAAAACCCTGACAATATACATAGGAACAACTCAACCTTTAGATGATTTAACACATACTTGTCTTTAAATAATAAAAAGAGCTCATCTTCAGGGTTTTTCTTGGTTGGTTGGTTGGCTTTTAATTCCCAGAAACAGCTCTGGGGTTCCCACCACAGGAAGGAGTTTGACCTCTTGGAGCAAATCCAGGGGAAAGCCACAAAGGTGATTAGAGGAGTGGGACAACTCTCCTAAGAGGAAAGGCTGAGAGAGTTGGGGTTGTTCAGCCTGGAGAAGAGAAGGCTCCAAGGAAATCATATTGTGGCCTTTCAGTACCTGAAGGAAGCTTACAATAAAGCTGGAGAGGAACTTTTGGCAAGGGTGTGTAATTGATAGCACAAGGGGTAATAGCTTTAAGCTGAAGGGGGATAGTAGGCTTAGATTGGATATTAGGGAGAAATTCTTTACTCTGGGGATGGTGAGGAACTGGGAGAAGTGGCCCAGAGAAGCTGTGGATGCCCCATCCCTGGAAGGGTTCAAAGCCAGGTTGGGCGGGTCACTGAGTACTTGGTTTAGTGGAGGTGTCCCTGCCTATGAACTAGATAAACTTGAAGGTCTCTTCCAAACCAAACCATTCTATGACTCTACAAAACAGAGGTGAAAGACAGTGATGATTTGGGCTGGTTTTGCTGGTTTTCTTTAGTTTCCAGAATGTTTTTTAGTGCAAATAAATAGAATTTTCTCTTAAACACAAGTCAGGTTTCAGGAAGTCGTTTCCTGGCAGATTCTCTGTCCCTACAGAACTGGACCCCTTCACTCACTGGAAGCATTTTCAGCTGCTGTATTTCAGTCAGCCCTACTCACCAGTTTTTCCAGCATGCACAGACAGGAGAGGGCTCTTGTGCCCACAAGAGACTAGTTTTGGAGAGGCCTTGCATCACAATAAGTTTCCTTTGGTGTAACAAAAGCTGCAAGTGTTAAGGATCAGGGAAATTTTACAAATGGCCCCCTCATTACAGCCTCCATTCCTTGAATGACACCTGGTAACACATTGTGCTTTTGCAATTTTGCTGTCAAAATGGATGGTGTTTAATGGCTGGTACATCTCATAGAAATAGATTGCACAGCTCACTGAAGAAGCAGTTAGTCAACAAAATGCACTCTGGCACTTGGTGTAGCGATTCCAATTATTTGACTGGTGGCCAGCCTAGGTAGCTCTTGGGAGCCATAAATAGTATTTAGAGGTTGCTGTAAAAGCTTTTTAATTTGTTACACCAGAGTTCATTTACATTGTACACCATATGTCATGGCAAAAGCACCCTCTTTTTGTAGAACATTATGCACAAAACAATATGTTATAAACACAACTTTTTAATGGCCTCCAGAGTAGCTGTAGATAGCTCATCCAGGAGACTGCCTAAAGATGGATCTGTTACGTGGCTGGAAATCTGAGGTCACTTTGTTTTAGCTAATGAAATGAGTCAAGATTCACTCTACATTTCAGATGAGAACATGGCCCACTAGCAGTTTAATCTCAATAATGTGAAGTCATTCATTATAGATTACTGCAGGAGTTGTTACTATAATTGGAGGATGCCTCCTCTGGAAGCGGAGGAGAAGGACCTTGGTTTTGAAGTCTCTGGATGCACCTGAGCCCACTGCTGTGCAGCCGATGTGAAACCAGACATGCAGCCCCAGCAGTGTGCTGGGGAGAGCTTGTAGCACATGTAGGGTAATTAGCTGCCATCCAAGGCTGCCTGAATCCAGATTTTGTCACTGCTGTGATTTTGTCACTTCAGTTCATGAAGCTGAAATGGGGAGAAGGGCAAAAAGAGACTACCAAAGAACGGAGCATGTGTTTGTGTGAGAAGATGGAAAGAGCTTATCTGGCTTAGCAGTTGAAGGCTGCAAATTGAAGGCTGAGAGAAGACAGGATTATTCTAAATAAATGCATTGGAGAGGATTAAGCACGAGGGAGGAAGAACATTATAAACTGAAGGACAATGATGGTAGGGAAAAGAAAGGGTTAGGCACTGTACATTAGCAAACTTAGTCCAACAATTGAATGACGATTAACCTTTAGAGGAATAATTTCCCCCCATTCCTCCAAGATGCTGATAAAGTGAATGAGATGGTAAATGGAAATTATGCACTAACCTGATAAAACACAGGTAGCATAGTCATGTTCAACATCTAAAACCACCAGGAATCAGAAACAGACCTTTTCTTTATAGTCTAAAAACAGATTTTTTTTTTTTTCTGCCCCTCTGGCAAAAGAAATATCAGTTGACCAAGAAATTCTGGGCTACTTAAGATCTATTTCACCTGTCTGCATCTTCTCAAACCAATGGAGGAAAGAAAGTCTTAGAGATTTCACTCTGAACATTTGATATCAATCAGTTTTCTCTTTTAAGACATCACACTGCTTTGATCTTTTTCTCACTTTCTCTCTCCTAGTTATATCTGGCTTTTACTGGCTGAAAAGAATCTATTTTTATGTATTGGTGCAAGGCCTATGCTTGGTTGGGGGGTTACTGTAATGTTAATAAGCATCTCTCAGTCTGTTTCTGTATAATTGTATTTGCCCCCATCTCTGTTAAAAAACTGTTATTCTCAAGTCAAACGGATTTTCAGAAGATTGGTAACTTTATGAAGCACTTATGATAGAAAGAAATATTTTTCTGTTAAGTCAATCTTTCTTTCTTAGTTTAATTCTGTTCTGGCCTTTGTTGCTGGCAAAATTATCCTGTTTGATCCTGCCAGATAAGATATCAGAGGGCTAAAGAAAGAAAATTTTGTTCAGTTTACATGGAATCACATCCCTCCATGAGCTCCAGTGGTTTTGAGGTTATTGCAAATTAATTGCAATCAGACTCATAAAACTTGTAAACAAGGTGTGTGTCTCAGAGAAAACAAACAGCTGCTCCTGAAGTCAGCTCACTATGTCAGGATGAGTACTCTGGTCACAGTTACTTTTTCTTTCTGGTTTAGCCATCCTGTTACCTGTATTCTTTTAAGAAATTGTAACAGTATAATTCTTATTTGCCATCTGTGGCACTGGGCAGTATCTCCATGTGGATGGAACTGGATAACATCACTGGAGAAACTGTTTCCTTGTCACGAGTCTTACATGGCTTCATGCTTGTATGTCTTGCCACCAAAACTCTGGCTCTCTCCTGAGATGAGGAGATGCCCCAAGGACTTCTTCCTACCAGGGCAGTGCACCAGAGGTCAGAGAAGTGTGGTATCTACAGGCACAGAGACACTGCTCCAGGAAATAGAGGAGGAACGTTCAGACCTGAGACAGTAAACATCCTAAAGGACCCATGTTTGCTACAGCACAGTCTCCTACATTCCATAAATCTTCCTGCTAGAGGGGCAACTTTTCTGCCTTTCCAGAGGTGAGCAGGAGGCAGCAAAGCAAAGGCTGCTTCTATCAGCCTCAGTGTCTTCCTATGGCTTGAGGTGGCCCTGCATGACCCATCCTTTATCAAAGACTGCATTTTACATCTGTTACAGCTTTGGGTTTGGATATTTCTAAAAAAACTTCTACCAGGTGGTGGAATGAGGATTTGTACCATAATGCCTTGCAAAAACTGACTGTACCTTCAAAGGCAGCAGCAGCTCTGATCATTCTGTTACGCAAACCAACTTCTTCTTGTAAAACTTCCCTCCCTGGAGAAAGACTTTTGTTGAAATGCAAGGACTCCCTCCAGGGATGTGTGGCTCTCTTCTTCCAAGGCAGGGAAATAATTAACTGCCATGATCTCTCAGCCTTGCTGTGCTTCTCACAACACTTCGAAGGAGCTTGTTAGATGCACATAACTTACCGTGCTTGTTCCATGTTAAACCCTTCGATTGCTAAATCCACCTCTTCAAGCTGGAGACAGAGCCAGAGGAGTGAGTCAGTCATGTGGAGCAGGTGTGGCTTCCTGATTTCATTAATTTAGTTAATTGCAGCACTTCTTCAACAGCATCAATCTTTTCTCTGTCTTATGAAGTAAGTCCCTGGTTTATAAATTCGATTGCTGGGGCTGCTTGATGATCAGTTTTGAAAATTCTATGCTTTCCCTCACGGATGTTGACTCTGTCTTAGTGCCCACTCAGCCAGTCAAGTCCAATTTCTATTATAATGAACTTTTGGAAATGTGATGAAGTTTGAATGCCAAGGGCTGGCAAAGAGTTACGGTATTTCCCACCTTTACTCTGTGATTCTTTCCTTCTCCAAAGCCCTCATTACAGCAGCCCTAAACAGATTTTGATTGTATAAGGAGGTAAGATGCAATTAGTAAAAGTAAATAAATAATTACTGAGGGAAATGGATGTTAGACTAGTTAAAAGTGGTGAAAAGAGGATGTTGTGGTCTGATTTGGAAAAAGGAGATTTGGTATATCCAAGGACTCAGTGCATTAAGATCAGGTTTATGGATTATCAATAACTAACTCTGCTTTCATGCAGGGCTCAGGAACATCTTTGCACCTTAGTTCCTTTAAGAACTTCATCAGTCCTCAGAGTTCACTAGCATGCAGAGTTTTGAGAGATTTTCTCTTTTTTTCCCTGATACTGACAAAGTCCTGAAATACTACACTTAACCAAAGTTTTCAGATGTGTAAATTAGAATTCTGAAAGGTAAATCCCATAGAATCAACAGTAGAAATGTAGCTGTTGAAGTCAAAGTGTTTGCGCATGCATAACCCAAATGTGTGTGTGTTTGTGTAAGTAATGTCAAACAATTTAAAAGGAAAGTATGATCTTATACAAAGCTTTTTTAATTTGTTTGTGCCTTGAAACTCCAGATCTCTGCACAAACATATTCATTCTAACAAGTTTATAATTTTCCACTGCCAGTGTTAATTTTTTACTTCTTTTTCTTTTTTTGTGTGGCTTGCAAATCTCCTTTTTGTCTTTTAGCCCATTTTCAGAGAAATGCATACATTATCTGTGTGCTGTAATCAGGCAAATCTGTTACATAAATATAATTCCTAAATTTATTCTGAGAGATTTTAAAATAGTACTACTATTATTACTACTACTACTACTAAAGCAAATACATATATGGAGCATTGGAGCTTAGTGAAGTATATCTTCCAGTCACATTATTATTTTAGTTTTTAGGGTTATTCTCTCATGCTATGTCAGTGACACAGCCATTCCAGAATTCAGCCTTTATTTTTGTTCTGTTTAAAGGTAAATCTTGCAATATTTCTGAAAACACACATGTAATCAGAGAAGCTTTAGTCTGATAAACCGAGTAACTAGGAATATTGGATTGATATGATTAGCGCTTCCCAGAATAAATAAACAACATGGATTTGGCTGTCAGCTGTCTTTGCTGAGTGTCTAATTTCCAAGCAAGTAGTTTTAGCTGTAAGCACAAAGTTCAGAGCTCTGCAGACCAGCTTCCCATGAGAAGCACTCCTTCTCCTCTGCCATGGATCATATTCTACATGCCCTGAGACCACCCACAGCAGCCCCGTGGCCACAGGGTGGGTCGTGCCTTAGGAGGCCTTGTGAAAGCTGTGGTGGCTCTGGTGGCTCAGGGTGTGACAGGGCTGGTCCAGCCGCGGTGGCACCGCCAGGCGCCAGGGACTGCGGTGCTCCCGAGAGCAGGAGCAAAGCAACAAACCCGCTCAGCTGCTCCATCAGCTAAGGCCCAGCACAGGGGTGATTGCACAGGTGGAGGCAATGTGACACAGGAAAGCAGGATAATGTAGTGTGGCAGATGCTGCATGGAGGGGATTTGGGGTCATTCTGTATGCCCCTGTATAATGCAACCTTATGCCTTAATCAAGACACTGGATAGAAGCAGTTGAGAAGGATTAGCTACTGATCCATACATTTTATGTTTCTGTTTATTTAAGATAAATCCTCATGCTAGAGTGATTTTTTTTGTTTTTTAATATTAAGCCTCTTTAAAGCCTTAATTTCCTTTATTTTCTTTGTAGATGTATATTTTTTTAATGTGTTTATCTCTGGTTTAGTAAAAAGATGGATTTCTAGAACATGGCCTGGCTTTAGAAGTTGGCCTCTAAAGCAGGACAGAGATCTATAGAATTGAACCATAAGACCCACGATTCATGGCAGCACTATACCCAAGGGGAAGTATATTTCCCATTTTCAGGGAAGAGTGGAGTGGTCTCACTTCTCAAGTATATGGAGGTGATTGTGTGTGCTTTCTTTTTAAATAATGAAGTTCCCCATAAAGACTGGGCAGTCCTCTTAAAATATTCTTTCCTCAAAACACACAGCTTTCTATCAGTAGACAGCTATGACTGGAAAGTATCACCTGCTCAAATTCTGGAGAGAGAAATGGGGAAATGTGAAACTTCTGTAGAAGGAAGTTGTGCACTGAAGGCTAGAGTGGACATGGCCTTTTGGACCTCTGTTAGAAGTCAACTTTGATAGAGCAGAGAGGGGACAGGCAGAACCAAGTCATGTTTAATTATTCAATTAGTTTCTATCACTGCTTATTTCAAACCTTCAAGATGGTGCTCAGGAACAAAAGGTTGGGGCAACCATCTGTTTGAAAAGTGTGCCAGTGAAAATGAAATGATCGAGTAGTATCAAAGGCAGACTTTTTATCTGACATGGTAAGTGGGGAAAAAATGCAAAATTATGAAACTCTGTGAGCAGATCCCTTAGAGTTTAAGGCATGTTTGAACCTGAAGTAATTTTTTCTAGCTAAGGAAAAATAATCCTGTTTCTCTCTTTGCACTTCTCCTTCTCTCTCTTTGCTTTTCTGTGCTGTTTTCTTGCTTTCAGCAAATCTTTCAGTGTATTTCCAAGTTAGATAGTTCAGCTTTATCAATTTTGTACTTGTTTGGTCCTTTGCAATTCCCACGGCACTTCAGTGGAGCTGAAGGTCTCTGAAGACCATCTCTGTAAAGTTCTGAAGAGAGTTTTTTCATCACACTTAGCCTGGAGATTATCTTCTTCCCTTTTCTGGAAAAAGATAGGAGGAGGAAAAAACCTCAGAAACTGCATTAATTCTTGAGAGCTACATCATATCTGTGCCAAGTTCCCAGAGGATCAGTCAATTTCTACTTCCCTATGGTGGGTAGGACCAGAGGCCATTCAGCTGAAAGCAGAACATAGTAACCCCTTGTTCATGGACAATTTGCCTGTGCGGGAGTTACAGGTTTGTTTGTTTATATTACTGTATCTGTTTCTTTTCAGAGGTTGCATAGCTATGGTTAGGCAAATTCACCATCTGGGAAATAGTGCTTTTTGTTACCCAGCTGAAACAAGGCTCAGAAATACAAACACATCACAAGGCTCTTCCACAGGGAAAACCCCTCCCAGAACCAGAGATCTGACATGCCATATAAATTTCACCAAGAACAAACAACATTCAGTTGAGGCACATTTGTAAACACAAAATCCAAGACTTCTTGATTAAAAAAAAAAAAAAAATTTAAACCCCGTGTCTTTTTAATGCCTTTGTATCTTTCAGTGCCTCCAGTTCAGAAAACAGATAATCATTCATATTTATGAGGAGTAATTTGTATCAATTCATAATTATCTTGTGTTAAATTCATTCTCTCAGTGCATAAATAAAATACTCAAAAGGCAAAATGGAAGAGCCATAATAAAAGCATTTGTCCCTCATCCCACACTGCAGGACCTTGTCTAACCCGGAGTCTTGAGCTATAAAACCAGTGACTGATTTTCCTGGAGGTAAAAGTTCAAGGTTAATTTGTTTCCAATGCAAGCATTTTTCCAGTCATGGTCCCTTTCAAAATTAATTTGGAATACAGCTACCTCTGTGTTCTTGGGATTGCCTTTCCTAGGATATGTGGACTGCGAGCTTCTGGGACCTGAGGAAAGGCCAGTTTTAAGAATAGGCAATCAACAAGTACAATTCAACTTTTGCAGCTGCTCTTCCCCTCATCCCCTTGCCTACCTGTGTGCTGCCATGATACCTGTTCCCAGCCACTACTGCTATTAACAGTGTTTTCCAACAGACTGACTCATTTCCCTACCCTGGTCATTATGGGCAGTCAGTGACCTTTAGCAGATGAGAGCTTGAGGCAGTGCTGAATGAGCCCGTTCCCTGCAACCAAAGCAAACTCAGATTATTAATTGCATTAAGTTTTAACCATTGTTTTAAATTGCAAATTTACTTTTCTGTTGGGTTGGTTGGTTGGGTTTGTGTTTTGTTTATTTTATGATCACACCCAATGGCACCAATGAGAGGAACGTGCCATTTTGAGCTGTTAACAGCTCCTTTTTCCTCTTTTAAGTTCTCACCTGAATCCTAATGAATACAGAAGAAGGTTTAGTAAATTTGTTGCATTTTTTCTTACTTTCGTCTAACCTCAGGCCCTGAAGAGGGTGGAAATTACATCAGACTCCCTACTGCTTGTTAATTTGGGGATCTGCATGACATGGAAATGGCTGTGTCCAGGTGTGGGTGACTGGACAGTAAGGTGTGCAGGTATGAGAATTTATGAACACAATCCAGCTGGGAAAAATAACTATCACAAGCAAAGTGTGCCAACGCATCTTCCTCTGGAGACTGTCTCTGGAGTTGTGGTGAATTGATCACATCCTTTAGATGCAGAAATACAATTCTGTTCCACCATTATTGGCATTCTTTGTTTGAATGAATAATTATCTCCATTTTTAGATAATTTTTTACATACACCTTAAAACATCTCAGCATGTGAGAGCACACTTTCAGACAACTGAAAGTAGACAGCCCCAGAAGGAAAGTCCTTAAAAATCAGTATGGACCTGGGGAAAGCTCAGGCCACTTGATTGCTTCTAGTTGAATTAGTGGCTAAATGAGAATGGAAGTAGACATTCCCAATTTTCAGTAAAAAGGCACTATGTGGAAGTCTATCTGACAATGTGGTTCTACAGCCAGAACTGGAACACTTGCAGAGGCCTCTGTATTTTTTGAAAATTAGTGTAATGCACTGAGGTGGCCGTTGCCAGAGTACTTCAAGGTTTTTCCCAACATTTAAAACTACTTCATTTTAAAACTGTCACAAGTATGAATTAAGCCTGTATTTCAGGCACTCTCCTCCCAGCTCATTGCATGCCAAGGTAACCTGGTTAGTATTTTTCTTCTGAGAGCTGCCTTTCCTCTCAGATGACCAAACAAGTGTCTGTCCCCAGTCAGGACAGAGAGTATCCTGAGAGCCTGACTGTCTGTTTGGGTACTTGAGCCTGGTTTGGAGAACTTCGTGATTACTCATTCCTCCTTGATAGGAGTAAGGTGTAGCAATCTGACATCTGCAAATCATTTTTATTACCAGGTAATTTAAGGGAAAAAAAAAAACAAAACAAACATTCATTTCATCTTAATGCAATGACTATTTAAACAGTTACTAAATTTAATAGTACAAGATAAGGGAGGAACATTTTATAAGTATCTAAGTAGTAACTTAGCTCCAAGAGGTTCACTGTGTGGTTCAGCCGTTTAAAAACTTAACAGGATATTTATATCACTGTCTGTTTTCCTCTGCACTCTCTCCAAAGAACAGGTTCTTGATATGGAGACAAATCTATTTTCCATATATACCTATTTTTTTCTGAGATTTTGTTCAAATCAAATTTCCCCTTCTGTGCTCAGGGATACGCATAATAGAGTTCATGATTTACTGGATTAAAAATATCAATTGTCTCATTTCCCTAACAGGATAATGGTTACCAGCTTGTGTATGCTACTGTTGTCCCTTGTGTGTTGACAGATAGCAAAGAAAAGCCTTTACTGAATGCAAATGAAAACCTGAGGACTGATGTTGTAGTTAAGTGGACTATAAATGGATAACTATCCTCAGTAAATGTAGTGCTGTATATATATCCCCTTCCTGGGGCTGAGAGCTCCTGTAGCTGGGCAGGAAGTTTTCAGATGAAAATACAGTAAGAAAATGTTGATTAATTAAATCTATCAGCAAATCTGGGTATGTTTTGACAACTTTTGTCTGGAAATGTTTCTCTCAGCTCCAGGAAGAGTATTTTGAAAAGGGATACAGCTCTGTCGAAACACACCAGTGATTTGTCTCACAACTTTGTAGGAGCATCAGGTTTTACTTCTTGCTATGCCACAGTTCCACATTTCTTACATTTTGGGATATTCCAGGGCTATTCTACTGCAAATGTTGTCATTCTCTGAATAAAGAAAAAATTCAATGAAGGAGAGAAAAAAGCTGCAGTGACTGGGCATGCCCTCTATGTTTTCGTATGAATGACAAAACCAACAACAATAAAATCTCTTTGAAAGAGGAGGCATTCAGACACCCCAGGTTTGGTCATGTGATGAAAATGTATTTTTCCTTGCAGATTGAGAGGTACCTCCAGAACCACATTCAGAGTAGGAGCCTAAGTTGTTTGCTGAGTCCCCTGGCTGCTGTGATGCCTCAGGGAAAAAAGGCAGTTTTGATTAACCCGCTCATTTATGTTCCTAAGGCCATATGGATTCCACCTTCTTTTTACACAGCACCTACTCTGGGAGAGCACCAGGCTCAGAACTACAGAAAGAATTCAATACTAACGTTCTTGTTTAAAGAGATAAGTCCATTGATGTCATTGGGAGCAGGGCACATAGATATCACTGGATCTTCAAATTTGCTGGGTAGCACTAACAGCAAAGCAAATTACAATCTGCTTAGATTTTTGTTAATCTATGAACTGTGTTTATCACGTGAATGTGAATTTATTGTGGAGATATATGTTCCTCATTATTTCTTTTTCTCATTTATGCTGCCCGTTTTGTCTGCCTGTTATCTGTTAGGTGCTGCTGTAGTCTGCTATCCCTCATCTTTTTCAGCATTCTGTTTGTCTGTGCTTAGTCTGGTCCTTTTCATGGCTCTCCTCCTTGGCTAATGACAGTTTGGGAATCCACAAGCCAGCAGGACTCTTCCTGCCTCACAGAATCTTGTGCTTCTCTGTCTGCTACCAATGCACCTGAAATTACCCATTGCTGATGCACAAGCAGAGAAAAGATGCTTGGGATTATTAGCCCAGGTATTGCTTCCCCTCCTACATTAATTTAAATGTAGATGTTGTGTTGAAGGCCCTGAAGCTGTGCTGACAATCCTTGTTTAGTGAAATAATTAATTTGATTGCTTGGTGTTGCTGTTTTTCAGGGATGGTGGTGATGTCAGTTATGAAGTTAGGTAAATAAATTCCTGCCATCTCTCCAGAAATACTGAATTCTTAAGAAGTGAACTGGGCCACTCATTATTTAAAAGAAGAAGGGAAAGTGTGGAGACCCGAACTTTCTTACATTTGTCAGCAATGAGCACCTCAATGGAGCAAGAGAAGGTTTCCCTACCAAATACATCTGTTCGTAATGGAAGGTGAGGAACGGATTTTGTAGCACAAGGAAAGACTTGTACTTTTAAAATAATATTTTGATCTTGAGTGAATAGAGATTCTGTGAAAAATGATCCTGTGAAATAAAACTTTCACCCAAGAATACTTGAAAAGTTTTTATTTTGTTAAAAAGGAGATATTGGATTTTTGTGTCAACCTTACATTGCACATGCATAGAAATATAAATATGCATAGTTGTTTAAGCATTTTACACAGTGAGGTTGTTTTATATAACATGAAGAAACAGTTTGGAAATTGTAAAAATAAAATATTAGGGTTTTTTTTTTAAGTACTGCTGTAAAAATAATTCTAAAGTATTTTTTTCAAGACAAAAGCTGAATGGATTTTATTCTTTAAACAGTAATGGAACTTTCTGTCTTATACTCTATGTTGTAGCAACTTATCTAAACAGGATGAATAATATGTCCCAGGTAAGACTAGAAATCTTTGGCTAATGTAGAAAGTGTGTTAAGATAAGTTGAATTTTAGTTTGTAACCTCTCTAATCAGAAAACTATTTCAGAGAGCATATACTAGGACATTTATCTGCCTGGCAAACAGTTGCCTAGTATTTTCTCTTCTGTTTTAGACTATTTCAACCCAAAATTATGTAGGTACAAACATAGGAGATGTGGGGCAGCCCAAATCCCAGGTTCAAACTTAGCAGACATCTTAGAAACTGTAGACCTTGGACTAAGAACCCAGAACTCTGGAAATGTTGTTATTTCAAAAAAACTCATCCCTAGTTTTTTGATGTCCTCTTTACTCGGAATTCTGTCTCTTCTCTTGATCCTTTTGGAGCTCAGAGTTGAGAATCTCAGAGCCAAATTGCCGAATTGGTTAAAACTTCCTCCTAAGGTTGCTGTTAATTTTAACTGCTAGGTGCAACCATAAATCACTAGGACAAAATCAGACTGCATCAGCATCTATCATTAGTTCTACTACATTAGAGAATTACAAACTCCCCTCCGTCAGGCAGATCAATCACACTGTTAGCAAGTTCCCATGATACATTCCCACAGCAACCAGTCTCTACCCGTTATATGCTGCACAAAATAACACCAACCCTTCCCTGATCTTCATACTGCTGTCCAAATGTTTAGCACACCAAAATCCCTGGAACAATCTGTGCAGACACAGAGGGACACCACCAGCACCTGGGCTGGTTTATAACTGTCCAGACAATCAGCACTCGCTCGTTTCCCCGCCGGAGAATGGGCTTGGGAACAGAGGGAGCCTGTCCTTCCTCCTGGGCAATCAGCACTGCCACAGCCATCATGGGCAGAGTGCAAGGGAATCTGAGACTGTCCCAACCATTCCCATTCTCTAAACATTGATGAGATTGTGGCCATATCACAGCTGGCCATTTAGGGAATAGGCAATAAGCTAAAACATTTCCCTTGGAGATGACAGATGGGATTGGGAGATAGGGACTGATGAATATCCCTAAGACCTCTCTGTGAATATCCACACATCTTATTGATGCTGCAGCTAAAGCTGATACACCTCAAAGCAGAGAAAAGGCTGTTTCTGACAACATTAGGGGAACAATACGGAAGAAGCAAGATATTTTCTCATTAAACTAAACCCAAAAAAGAATTAATACATTTTCTAAACCTCAAAAATAGTGAGAGTTGATCAGTCTCTTAGCAAAGTTCAAGGACGATAGAAAATGCTCAGACACCCATGGGTAGCCATCAAGATAGAGACACCCAGAAGGGAGGATTTAATGATGGCATATCCATTTGATCACCAAGAAGAGAGGCTTTCCAAAGCCCTGCATCCTCGGTCTGTATGGACTGGTGCTGATGGGAGCAAGAGAATAATTAAAAGCAATTACCTTGTGCAGCATCAAGGTGTCAATGCACGTTTACATGGTAGGAAAGTGCATTTATATCAGCTGGGGCTTGGACTCTGTGGCTGTCACACCAGTGCTCCCAGAGCTTACCCCCTGGAGGCAGTGCCTTTGGACCCTCTGTTTTGACATGTCTGCACCATCAAACTGATTCACAGCTAAGGTGACCAAGCATTGCAGTTGTCCTTCTCTCTTTTTGGATTTTGCTCCCCTTCATCCTCTGTCTGAGCATCTGGTATGCAATCTTTCCCCAAGAACCGAGTCATGCTGCACCACTGGGCTGTAGCTGCCACTTTTGCAGCCACAAGGACTTCTGCAACCTGCTTGAGGCCTTTAAGCAAATTAGCAAAGTAAGTTATTAAGTTGATCACTCCTCTGTTTTCACTGGAAGCCAAAGTGCAACACTTCACCCCACTGAAAGGTGGAAATCCATTGCAGACTCAGTCGAATAAACATTCATGTCCATGAGCTGAATATCACCTGGGGTTCCTCAGGCCTGGTGGTGGGTGGTTGGCTTGGCTTTTGCAGGAAAGGATGAAAGGCATGAACTCTGCTCCTCCAGAGACAGAAAAGATGATTTTTTCATAGGCCTGGGAGCAATTTTTTTTTACTTTCACACTGAATCCAGCTGAGTTCTGCAGAAGCAATTCCTCCTTGCCTCCCATCCAAAGGCTGGAGCTCAGACCTGATGGCTGCTTTAGCTGCAACTTCCCGCTTTGCCTTCAGCAAATATAGTTGAAGCCCAAAATGTATTTGCTCCTCTGTAGTCTGCTGGAATGGCAGTACTCCAACCCAGAAAGCTGCCTACAGCTTTAGAGAAAGTATAATGCCAAATGAAATGAGTTTTAAATGGGAGAAAAGTGGTGTTGCTGGAGTATCTCCTATTGTACACTCACTTTGGGATTGGCATCTCCATGACTTGGTGATTAAGAGCATCTGGACACGCTATGCTGAGGTTATAGCAAATGAGATCTGAAATTGAAGAAATTCTGTTCATGTATATGTTTTCTCCTAGCACCTAAATGTTGTTTCCAGGACAAGTAGTATGAAGTCTGGACGGAAGTTTGACATGGAAGGAAGTGAGTACATCTCTTACTGTCATAGTCCAGATGTCTTGTCAATTAATATTGCTGCAATTAAATTCACAGCAGATGGACCTTGGGTCTCAGAAACTGCAACAGTTCTTGAAGACTTGGCACTTCAGTTTTAGCTGAGCAAATGGAGGCTCAAACCATGTGAATCTTCTCTGAGTTTTTAAAAAGTATCTTTATTTTTAAAAAATGGAAGGTAAATTACTTCAGATGGCAAACTGCATTAGGAGAGCTAAACAAGGAAAAAATATTGTTACAGTGACAGTAATATTAGCTGCCACAAACAAAAATCAGTCAATAAAAGCACCTTGGAAAGTTAAAAAGCCAAATGAATGAAAAAGCCTCTTTCCAAATCCAATATTTTTTGTATAAAATATTAGCACTTGGACTGAAATCACCACCTGAGTATAGTATTTTTTCTGTTTTATCAGCAATCTCTCTCTTCCACCTATTGAATTCGTTTATTTGTTGAAAACTGCAGTGTCTTGCCAGCACTTTCCAACATATGTAGGTAAGATAATGCACTTTTCAACCACCCTAAGCCTCTCATTCCATAGATTATTGATTTAGCCATGCTGCCCTAAAGACAAACAGTCATATTCTCTTTCTATGGCTGAAGTGACCAAAACTTCTCCTGCTTGATGAAGTCTACCTCACTGTAAGAGGGCTTCGAGGACTGTGTTTGCACGTGACCAAGCACGGGCCCTGTGTTAAGAGTCCCTTGCCCACCATCCTGCTGACTCACAGTTGAGGCTGTGCTCTGGCACAGGCTCAGCCTGATCTGTGGGGTCTGTCAGAAGCAGGAGATGCCAGTCTTTATCTGTAGACCCAAGAAGTTCATCACTGAGAACAAGGAGACAGGTAGAACCAGGGAAGGGCTCTTCAGCAGCACATCTATCCCAACGTTCTCTAAGCAGCTGGAGTAGTGAATGTGTTGGCTGACAGCCAGCAATAAGGGTAATGAAAACCACCCCAGGGACTGGAATGCTTCCATTTGGTTTGGGTCCTGTGTTTCTCTTAGGAACAGAGGAATCCCCCTCTCCCTGCACTCCATCAGCACTGTGTGGAGTTGATGCTGTCTACACGAAGATGCAGATCTTGCCTTATAACAATGTGGAGTGATGTGTGGGAGCCCTTATGCTGTCAGTGACACTGCCAGCCAGCTCATCTGCTCTCCTGAAGGCTCATATGTTTCATACCCTTAACTCCTGGTCTGCAGGAGATTCTGAGGTCTGTGTTTTCATGCACTTTTGGATGTACTTGGATCAACAAGGCTTACCCTACGCTTTCTCTCTGCAAGAAACACTTGAATTTTGAGCTAAGTCTGACCTATACAATTGGGATATTTTGACCCTGCCTTCTAGGTAAGAAGCAAGGTCAGTTACCCAGGCTTCCTCCATCTCCATGGAGGGTTTCTGTGACTCTGTCTCAGCAGGTAAATTCAAAAAGGATGCCCAAACCTCAGTAACAGATATTCTGGCATCTTCCCCTTTGTGAGCCCAAACCCCTGCCTGTGTCACCCAGATGACCTCTGCTGATGTATAGATTTCTGTGCAAAGTCTGTGATTTACAAACTCTGTGATAGTCACCTAAAATTATCACAAATGAGCAGCAAGAAGAGCAGAAGAGTTCCTAGCTGGCAGCCATGGCTGGAGTTTTGCTCTTCCAGAAGCAAACATGTAGCTTAAATATTTAAGAAATACCTGTAAGAGTAATGGGGTCAGGAGGGAAAGCTGGGAAGAAGAGGCTGTGGCACTTTGCTTTTCACTTTGGTCATACCAAATGCCTTGATGCTCAGGTCCTTCCCAGCCAAAGGAGGATCACAGAATCACACAGAAACACAGAATGTGCTGAGTTGGAAGGGACCCACAAGGATCACTGAGTCCCTGTTAATGTCCCTATATTTATGGTTATGTCTCCACTCCTGTATGCAGTGCCACATCAGCCCATTTCTGTAGCAACCTAGCAAAGAGAAACTGTTTGCAGTTTACTGCCAGCTACGAGACAGTACCAAATTTGATGGGTTTTAGTTTGTTTATTTTCCCTGACAAGGACATCTGTTTACTAGAACTCATCTCCAGCGTTAGTGAACATCAAAAGGGACGTCTGTGATACTGCAGCTGGATTTAGATGGTACAAAGCCCTTCAAGTGACTGTTTAAATCTCTTTTTCTCTTCTGCATCCCCAGTATCCAAATAGAAATGGGCTAATTTTAAATGCATCTCCAGCTTTCCCCATTTATTTAATGTGTCTGTCCTAACTTGTGCTTCAGGATCACCTTTGGGGTGAAGTGTAGCATTTATTGATATTAAAAAATAAAGTAGAATAAGAAAACAATAGCTATCCTAAAACACATACATGCATTTTTTTTCTTCAATGAAAGTAAGTAACTAGGGAGGTGGGGAGAAGTGAGCAAACTGAGGAGGATTCTTCTTTGCTATTCTCCTCCTCATATTAACCAGCAAGCACTTAATCGCAGAAAGATCTGATTTAGGAGTACTGTGCATTCATGTTGTATGCCTATATGGCTGTTTATTTAGTTGTGGATTGATTGATTAGGAAATAAGTGCTTTTCAAATTGACAGTATAAATAATGAAACTTTATTAGTGATATATGTGACACATTTAACAATGCTAATTTTCTGTACTGCTCTGTGTAATTCACTTGCCTTTTTCAGTAGGCTGTAAACAATAGAAGGTTTGAGGGAAATCACTAATTCGTTGGCTTTCTAAAAGGCAGTAGAAAGGAATTCAGAATTTAGGAATATTTCTAGAGTGCCATCTAGTGGGAAAATAAATGAAGACAAAAAAATGGAACCCAAAACACAGCTTTGGAAAGTATGTCTTAATACACAGAACTATCTCTTCATTTTCCTCTACAGCTAAACACAGGCAACTACTAATGGATTTTATGCAATTTAGTTATAACTGGAAAACCTTAATTTTTTCCATTTTTATTAAGTATACATATATATATATATAAAATATATATATGCGGTAGAAATAATTAAAATTAATTCCCTCTCTGCTTTTAGTTTTTGAAAAAATAACAAATGCCTGGCCTAAGCCCAGATTTAAGATTTGGTTTAATCACCTCATTTTCTCATACTTCAAAGGCTTTGTCATTAAATCTTGATTTCATTTTCACTCTTTTAATTAAGTTACAGACCTTTGCATTTGAAATGGTGATATATAGAAATTGAAGATCACTGTTATGAAACAAGCCTTAAAATAAAAGAGATTCAAACAACAGTGTTATTGCCTCATTGTTTCCAGGTGTGGTTTTATCAGAGGTGGTGCTTGGTCCTCCTTAGCAAAAGCACACCTCCTGTGGTCCCTGTGGTCATGCCAGACTTATTGGTACCTTTAAAGTAGGTTTCTTGCCCACTTAACATCTCACTACGCAGGTAATTTTCAGGGTGTCCAAAAAACCCCAATTTGTCTGTCCTTGCAGATGCCAATTTTGCAAGTTGGCCCCAGATTTAATGAGGAACTCACCAAATTTTTCTTGCTTGCAGGGCTTGTTTTGGGCAGTCTGGCAGAGCTGGAGGGCAGGGGGAGAAGGCAGACCAGTCTGTGCAGGTGAGTACCTTTGCATTCATCTACCTGTCCCCTGGGGATAGATTGAGTGCAGCTTTTTATAATCCAGCTGCCTTTCTGAGGAGGGGTCCCATCTGTGCAGGCATGTACATCTCTTTGTTTTAGCTGCCTCCTGGAACGGGACTTTGGTGATTTTCTAATAACAATTTATGCTCCTACAGTTTTCTCTATGTGCAATACCTGTCAAAGAATGCTGGTGCTGTGCTGGGAGTGTCTCCTAGGTTCATGGGTTTGGTAAAGACTTACAGCAATATCAGCTCTGAGAAGGGTACCAGCCAGGTACCTCTGTGGTAGATGTTTCTGTCTTTTCAGTCAAGAGCAAGAAAATCAAGTCTCTTCAGTTTCTTTATACCTGCATCTTAATTAATGTTCTTTAAATTTATCTTCAACATACAGACTATTGCAGGGAATTATTTATGTCAGAGAAAAGCCATAGTTATATTCACAATGTCTGGCTTTGTTATTTAGAAATGTGTTCAGTAGCCATGTCATCTGTCTAGGCTGTGGGTCTTTGAAAGGCAGAGGTTTTATCTATAGTGAAAGTAATATTTGCATCAGAGAGCCTGCATGTAGTGTATTGTTATGTCCATTTGGTATACAACACCGGTAAGTTTATTGATCTCGAGATAAAAGAGGGGAATGACAAGAAAACTGATGAGAAAAGAAATGTGGAACTGAGGCAGGAAGATTTTTTTATTCCTTCTGAATATTGCATAAGCTGTGAAGGAGAAGACTTAAAACAGTATCAGTGAGCAATTAGCAGGGAAAAGGAGTAGGGAGGATGTGGTGTGCAAAGTATTGCTTCCTGTTGAGTTAACCCAAGCTCTGCTTTTGCCTTTCTTCAGAAAAAAAAAAAAAAGGCAAAATTATGTAGAGATCACCCTTGCAGCCTGTGTGTTTGAAAAGCCATAAGGAGAAGAATTAGTCAAAGAAAAATTTTAATGGTAGCATGGAGAGTCCTCTTTCCAACTATGCTGTTTAGCTCCTGACAGTAATAGTGAGAAAGAAACAGGGGTGGGAAGGGAAGGAGCAGAGAGGAGATACTTTGGTACTAGGGAAGGTGTGCTTTCTAATGAGGTCAAGAAGTAGATTGACTGATTGCTGCAGAGTATTTTATCAGCTTTACAGGTTGATATCTCTCTATATCTAAGGACTCTCCAATTCTTTTGAGAAGAACACATTATTTCTCTGTTTGGAGGTGTCATGTAGGAGGCCTCTGATGGTATTGTTTTCTGCTCTAGTATTATTACTCTGTATATTTATGGTGCAGTGTAGAGTGGTTTGAGATGTGTGTGTGACTGAAATCTGGAACAAAAGAAAGGGATTGGAATGGCAGCTGTGAACGGTGCAGACCTGTATCCATGGGATACAGCAAAGGGGTTCAAACAGGCAATAAGGATCACACTCTCTGGGAGTCCCAGGTTGGATCCTGCTCCTGTGAAGGATCTGCCTGCACCCAGGTGACTGCAGATGGGCACCAAAATAACTCCCGTGTCACAGGCACAGCTCCCAGAGGCAGCCATAGCAGGAAAGTTGCGCTTTTCCTGCATTTCTCTTTCACTTCTGCTTTCCCCACTGAGGTTGATTCCTTCTGCTGCAGTTTCAAACAGATGCAGTAGATCCTTTTAGGTTGAGTTTTGAAATCTTGTTAGAGAAATGTTTCCAGTTTATTGCCAAATCACTCCTACTTGGATCTTGGTATGTTCCTGAAGGAATTATGAAGGCTGATGGGCAATCTTGTAGAATTAGGAACCCAAACTTCATGCCTCTGAAGAAAAAAAAAGAAATTTGTAGTTTTAGCATAGGGATAAACTTGAACTCTTGAAGACCCTCTAGTGTTTGATTCAAAGTATTTGATGTTTTTTTCCTATGGGAAGAAAATACTCTAATTCATGTTTGCAGATGTCTCCAGTTGATTAGTTGTGGGTATTTTTACTCCCTCTGAGCCCAGTTTTATTTCACTCATGGGAACCTTTATACAAGCAGAAGAGCATGCATGCTCTTGAATGTTTTGTTTAGCTAATATCTCTAAAATATCTGTGTAACTATTTAAAATATGTGAACTGCACCAAATACATATGTGAATACAGCATGAAAAAATATATTTTTGTGCCACAGTCTTAAGCCAACTGAGGAGGACAGAAGGCACTTTTTATTGCATAAGGTGTTCTTTCTGTCTGCCTTCAACTTGTTGGCCACTGTCAGTGCAGTGAGTGTTGATATTGGGAATTTACTTGCATCTCTCAACAAGTTGCTTCTGGTGTTTTCGAATATTCTATCCTCACCAGCCTTTAACAGTTTCTTGCTTTTCATACTGAGATGGTCAACATGGCACTTAAGAGTCTGTTCCTGATGGCAATTCTTTGTAGCTGTCATTAAAGAGTGATGAGTTCAGGCCAAAATACCATGAAGTTAATGAAAGTCTTTGCATTGATTTTCATACTCTCCAGTGTTTGTGCTACATATTCATTTCAATGGATCAATCCCCTCAGAATGCTCTGTAAGATTAGCCAGAAGTGGAAGAAAGGTACCATGGAAACAAAAGGCTCGAGTGTAATCCATAGATGAGAATCTTTTGTCACAGATGAATTTACTTAGTTTCCTTTCATATAAACACAAATATAAGAAAAAGCACATCCGCCTAGGTGTTAGTGTAAGGACTGTATCTTTTTAATTAGTCTGGTAAATATTTCATTAGCAACTGTAATAACATATTGATTTCAGTGTCTCTGTTAATCCATATTACTTTTGTTCTGTACTTTTTTCACTTTTAATAATTTAGCGAAATCTTTTTTACTGGACACTTTCCCCTCTAACTACCCCAGGATGGGAAACAAAATTTGTGTGGAAATAAAATTATTTTTTCCTGTGTGCCATCTCTCCTAATTCAATTAATTACACATCATGTCATAGCTTCTGGTTTTATTTTATATATTAATATAAACGAAACAGTTAATATTTTCTTGAAGGGAACATTCCCCTCACACTCCTAAGACTCTAAAATGTCTGTTTATAATATTAGCACAGAGCAATATTTCTGAATGGATGGTATACAAAAGAATTCCAATCCCTCTTCATGCGCAAGAGCAAAGCGTTCTTATTTCAGAGAGAGTCTGGCCTATTTTGGAGAAGCTAGAAGCTTGAAAAAAACCAAAGCAATAGCTAGATGCAAAAGAGGAAACAGAAGAAGTAAAATATCAAAAGTTTTGCTGCTTTGCCAATTTACCTTGCATGCACACTGAGGCATTAAGCTTAACAGTCAGGTCACCTAATTATCCTCATACAAATCCTTCCAATAATAAATTACCATTGTTTTATTTAGAGCAGTTGAAGTCAAAGCAGTGCTTTGACTTAAATATGCTGACCACTTACCACTATTTGTAACTGTCAAGTATGTGTTTAATATCCTAATATTTTCAGTAGTATATTAGCACAGAATCTGCTCATGGCTTCCTATTCGTTTTCTTCTAGAAAGTCAAAGTATAGGGTGGCTCTACCAGATCCTCGATGGCAACTGTGTAGTTGCATGTTAACATATAATGCTTTAATACATGTTAAATGCTGAATAAATGCCTGGAAAATCCATATTCAGCTCGATCTTCTAAAATCTGGTGTAAATGGTGAGTGGTATTTCCTTTGCATTTAATTTCCGTAGTACTGAGCTTGTCCTTTAATTCCTCTTAGCGTTGAAGAAATGGCATCAGAGCTATTTACAGTGGCAGCATAATAAATATGGTAACAAAGACATTTACTGCACCGAAGTCTAACTGGCAGACTTTTGGCACAGTGTTTATGGTATGCTCTTGGTCATCAAACCAGTGAAAGCAGTGGTTAATGCCCAATGTAGCAGCTAATTTCTGTCACATGGATATTTGTCTGGGAAATTAGTCTGGGTCTGAGCCAGATGGAATTGCACAGTTTCACTAACTTTGCAGCTCTATTAGTTTGAAGTCAGGAGAGCAGGCATGGCCTTGACAAGCATATGATTCCATGCTGCATTGCCTGTCCTGGGAAGCTGTTCAGCTCTTCTATATTTAACAGATGAAAATGTCTCCAGAGTTCATCAAACGCACACTCAAGATATCACAAACTGCAGCTGGCAGCTGGGAGCTCTGCAGTTCAAGGTTAATGGGACACCAATTAGTAAGTATATAGGGATATCAGCACGTAACACTTTTTGAGCAAGTAGGAAAATGAATTAATAGTCAAGAGAAGGAGGGCCCTTCTCCAGCTGCCTCCAGCTCCCTGCAGCTCTCATTGCATCTTCCCACAAACTTCCAGGGCAAGAGCTGCAGCGAGCTCCTGCAGACACAGCTGGGAGCACCGGGGAGCCCTGCAGGGTTGGCTGGCATGGGGAGAAAGCCAGGTTACCCCTGGAGAAAGCCAGAGTCAGCCTCTGCATTACTCTGCCCCTTCCAACCACTTCAGACACTGTGAAAGCCTGAAAATGTGGCAAAAATACTTCACAGCCCCGGGTTATGGGAATCATCCTAATGCCAGAGAAAACCAGCAGAGAGCAACACCCAGCTGGCAAGCAGCCTCTCTTCTGGTGTCAGCAGAAATTGAGGGTAGGAGAGAAGATAGGATTGAAAATTGCTGGAACACTGAGTTGAATAATAACCAGGGAATGATCCTTCTTAAAGTGGGAAAGAGCAAGATTAATGTGCATTTTACCAAGAGATAACACTTTCGCAATTACTATTAAGTATCTAGAAGTCTCTAAAACAAAATATGGATAATTTACTGTAAATCTTGCCACTGATTGCCATATTTTCAGTATCTCTTGGCTGTAAATTTAATAGCCGCAGGAAAAATTTGGTTCACTGTATGTAGCATCACATCCTTCTTAAATCTTTTCTTCTTTATAACAGCCATTTTTTCAAGACTCTAAAGCACATTTCATTGGTTAGAAATCTCATCTGTATAATTTTGAATTATCCAAGATAAGCCTGGGGGATAAAATTAAAAGCCAAGTTTGATGAGGTTGGTTCTTAACTTCCTTGTCATTTGGCTATCTGGGACATTGATTCTTTAGATGGCTTTATGTCTGACAGCCCATATTCCTAGTAAATTCAAAATTAGTGACTCTGTTCACAGAGATCTCAAACAAATTTTTGTCAGAGACTTTTGAAAATGTAGGTTACACAAACTCCTCTGTGGTTCAATAGCTTTGCTGTTTCATCCTATAACTCAGCTTTTCATTTTTACCCAGATCATTCTCCATTGCATTCCTCCTATTACAATATATTCTCCTTAGTTTGCAGTCAGGCCTTGGCAATGAATGGGAGAGAAGGTGAAAGCTTCATGCATCAGAGAAGCAGCATAAGAAGGAATAAGTTGCTCGGATGTCAAAGCAGTATTAAGTCTAACCAAAAGGATAGTACAATTACCTGGGAACATTCAGGGAAATGCATTGAAAATGACAGGCTGAAGTTCTGTGGGTATGAAGAAAAGTGAAGCTGCCTTGCAGTGGGGAAAAAGGCAGTACTGAGTGAAGAGTGCAGCTATTATATTGCTTTAGGAATTATTTCATGTTGTACTTCTAATTAAGGAGACAGCTTTACACTTGTAGGCTTCTTTCTTAAGTCAGGAATAAAATTTTTGCTTCTCACAGGATTGTTCTCATAGATGAGACTGGTATCGGCTGAGATTCCCAGATGTGAGTTTGAATCTTTGGGTTTTGGAGAAGGAGTGCCCTGAAGAGAATTACAGTGAGTCCTACTCACAAAAAAGTATCTCTGGAAAGGTCCACACTGACATTACTGTGGTGCTACAGAACAGACACACCTGAGCTGTGGAGCAGCTGACCCCAGACAGAGCCACGCCACTCTCTGTGGGGTCAATGTGGCTTTGAGTCTGAGGTGAAGATGACTTTTAGTCCAATTCCTGAAGTTCCAGTTTTGTCCTACTGAGGTTTAATTAGCTGGCAGAAATGCAAGCAGTGAAACTGCAAGCCTGAGATGGTTGCTTGATAAACCTTAGGGAGGTTGGGATTTGATAACTGGAATGACCCAGTGACATTACAGCAATTTTCTTTGTTAGAAAGACACAGCCATGGTATTCTCAACTTATAACATTGAGTTGCTCCTCAGAATGTCTCTCTAGTTAATAGTAAAGTGCAAAAGTGATGTTAACCAAGATAATAAGATAGCAAATACTGATGGAAATTTGATTGCAAATGAGCGATTTGCGTAGCAAATAAGAATTAGCTACCCTAATGTGTTAACCAAATAAGAATCAGGAAACACTTGGGAAATTAATGTGTAAAGTAGACAAAATAAAGCATTCAAGGCATGCTGGTCCCTGGGTGGTTTTTTTTCTTTCCCAATTGTCAAGCCATAGGATGAAGGTTACAAGTAAGGAAAGAGACAGCCCACTTCTTTTGCATCAACTTTGTTCACAGGAAACTTTAGTTTTAGAAATAAACGGGGCCTTTATTTACGGAGTGACTCTGTGGTTCTTGTAATCCTCTCAGACAGATTTTTTCATTCATTCAGGCATTAGCAAACATCAACCCCACAGCTGAAGCTGCTTCTGTAATGTTTCCAGCTGTGTTGCCCAATCCAGGTTACAATATGTTGTCTCATCTGGCCATCTGAGACACTCTCCACAAACACAGTGATCTTGGTTAGAGATTTCATTACCTGATTATCTTTGAGAACCATCTTTTTCACCAACTTTCTCCTGTTTGTGCTATGGCTGTTTTGAACCCTCTGAAGTGTCTTTTCTCATGTTGCTATTTGTGTCTTCAAAGCAGAATCATGTCATCTTGGCAGCTAAGCAAAACCAGTGTCCTGCTGCTGTAAGCACTGAATAAGTGCTCAGAATGAGACTCTGACCTCCCTAAACAGACTGCAATTTGAAGGGACCAAGCAGAAAAAAAAATTCTACCTTTGTTGAGCTGAATACAGGATAAATTGCATGGATATATAGACTGACTGCCCTACTGCACATGGGAACCTCTGTCGAGATGGACACTGCATGGAAACCTCCTGAGTCCCTGTCCAACACTTTATTTACCCTTCCACTGTGCACCTCATGTCACCCTTTGTCTGGGGTCTTTGTTCCTTGGCAAAAGCTGGGAGGAATTTTCTTGACAGAGAAAGCAAGTCATAACGTTTATAGTTTCCCATTCTTTATTCTTTTCCCTTTTACTTAATAGTATATAAAAATTGTTTTAGAGCCTCTTAATGAATCCAATACTTCATATAGTGCTGTAATTACTTTGATTCAAGTGTCTAAAACCACCAAAGCCAATCTGTCTTTTACATGGTTTAAATGCAAGTGAAACACTTATTTCTCCAGTAAATCTTATGCTGCTCTAACAGAAACTGATTTTAAAACAGGGATGAAAAGGGAAAAAAATAAGGTCATTGATATTCTTACAAGCTGCCTGCAAAGCATTATTATAAAAATAATTGCATTTTTGTCTAATCAAAGATGTGTTTAGGAGTACTTGTGCAGCAGGAATTATACATTCAGAACTTAGATGGAGCTTTCAATAGCTGCATGCCTGAGTCTTCTAAAGAGACCAGGATATGTTATTCAATACAACAGATTCTTATTTTCTGAGCATGCTTAGAGTGAGGGTTGTTTTCTGAGGTAACCCAGTCTCTTCCCTCCCACACCTCTCAGTGCTGGTGCTCAGAGTGCTGGGGCAAGTCAGTGATGGAGAAACGTAATTTAATTAATTGGATAAAATTAATTTAATCCCATGTGATATCTGGCAGATGTTGATCAGCAGACAACCCAAATTTCATACTGAGTAACTCTTTCTTTGGGTTTTTTCTTTTCTTTGGCGTTTTTTTCTTTCTCCCCCAAATATTTCTGCATTTAGCTCCCTCAGCACTTTCACACCAGTATAAGAGCAGTCCAACATGAGAAACTTTGTTGTTTCCTGGGCCCACCTAGCCTTCAGAATAATTCTGTCACAGCATTTTGCCTTCCAGTAGCTCTGCAGCTACTTGTTCATCAATATTAATCAGAGATAAAACAGTAATATATGCTGATCAGAAGTTCATTTCCCTGTTGTTTGCTCTCTGACAGTCTAACAGCAATGATAATCCAAGCTTAACAGGCATTACAATGGAAATCCTCCAAATGAAACACAGAGATTAGTGACTTCTCAGCAGCACAGCCATCTCCTGTGATGGTTAAAATGACACTGCCTATAGAAAGGGGAGTATAAATTGAAGTTCAGTGCTGCCCCTTGTTTCACTCAAGAGTAGGCTTTGCTGACACAGACGCAGTCTGAAATGTTACTTTGTAAATCTGTTTGGATGATAAGATTTAATTTTATCTTTGTCATCATCAACATCATCTTCAAATTAGCTTCTTTAAACAGGCTCCCAAGATTTGAGTTTTGCTTGTCTAAAGGGCCATGGCAGTGGTGTCCTTTGCCGTGCTGCTTGAGATTTCTTGCTACGCTGAGCAACTCCCAGTGTTTCAAAGAGCCAGGAATATCTAATACCTGAATTGGAAAATCCCTTTCATGTGATATTAGAGTATGAAGCAGATTATTTTTCAGAGACACGGTAGTTCAGCAGAATTACTGCTCTTTGGGCTGTTACCTCCTTCTAGTATAATAGGATAGCGGTCATATTTTGTCCTCTTTCATATGAGGCAAAGTATGAGAGCACTGCAAAATGGTGAGCATTCCCTAGAGCTCTGCTCACAGTATCATGAGAACTGTAGAAACCCTCCTCCTGGTTGTACAAAAACCACTGAGCCCCTGGAGTAACTCCGGGTGAGACTTGTGCCTTATGTAGCTATACTTTTCCACAACCAAACATGCCTGAAAGGATGATCCTTCCTTCTCTTCTTCAGGAATAAGGCAAAAGTTATGTCTGGAATCAGAGAACTGAAAACTAAAGACATCAGGAAGAGTCAAGACAAGGCGGTCCCTCTGCAGTGTCCCCAGGGTGTGCCCCAGCAGGCTGGGTGCTGCTGGAGCTCTGTGAGAACCAAGGGACACAGAGGGCTCTGCTCTGGGCCATGTGCTGCCCCTTCAGCACATGCCCTGTCCTGCTCCAGCTCTTTTATGTTTACTGGATTTGTTGGTCCATTGGAATGTGAAGCCATGGAGCTCAGGGAAGGAAATAGAAACAAGCAGAAATTCAGGTAGTTGCAGGAGAAGTCAGCTGAAAGCCTCTTCTTTAATGTCTCAGATCCTCCAGGCCTGGTTCTGGGAGGGGGGGTTGTTATTTTTCATTTGGTTGGTTGGGGTTTTGGTTTTCGTTTTTTATTATACAGTTCCTTTTGTTGCAGAGGGGCATCAGAGCTCAAAGACCTGCTTCATGTCACTAAGCTTAAGAAAGCACCCCCACAAGGGGAGATCTGTCTCCTCACTGGTTTTCAAGAGTTTTCAAAGTTCCGTTTCCAGACTGGTTTTCGAAGCGGGTGGCAAGAAATCAGAAGATTGCCTGTCCCAGCTTTAATCTTACAGCTCATCTCCCATGGAATGAAATATTTTATAATGAATGTTCGTGACTCACCTTATTCAGGTTTTATTTGTACTTCCTTATAAAAATACAGGGCACATTTATTGCTAATTAATTAACAATTACTTTATTATATAGATTTAGTTTAAAATTACTAGCAGCCCAAAAATGTATCTTGCAGATAATTATCTAATAACTGTTTTATTTAGAAAAACTTAACTAGAAATTTATTCCAAGTGCCTTTACTGAGGGTGGTGAGGAGCAAGACACCATGTTCCCTTTGAGTGTTCTGGCCTCAAGATTGCTTTTTTCACGCTGGGGAATAGTAAAAAAAATTAAACATATTAAAAAGCTATATCCTCTTTTCAGTATGAACTGACCCGCAAAGACTTTATAAGGTTATAGCAGGAATGATGAATGATCTTTCTTTTTATTTCTATATAATTATTTTTCTTAAAAAATAAATTCTTTCCCTTTGTTACAAGCTGTCCAATATTTAGGGCTTGCAAGGCCATTTCTATTAGGTGGTTTGAGTCAAAGAGCCCTTAGATATTTCTTTTTTTTTTTTTTTAAATTGACCTGAGTGCAGTAGATATGGAAGAAAACAGTGGTAGGCGATTTCTTTGAGCAGAGATCCCCACCTGTGCGACTCATGAGCTCTGTGCCAGATGAAGCATCCTTCCTTCTTCCTGTAATGTTCTTCCTCACAGCTCTTTCTCCATCATCCAACCTGTTGCTACCTCCAAGAAGCTACCTGAACAGCATATTCTGGTCCCCCCACATAATCAAACATCCATGCCTTGAACAAAGATCTCCTCTTTGTCTATAGATTTTTCTACACACTTTGAGCCTTAAAAGCAGAGCTTACTCAATTGTTTAATGAGGTTTAACTGTTTAACTTTGATTCTCCAAATGCTGTTTATTTGCATAGAGGTAAAGGGCTCTCATTACTGGTTAAAAAACTGTTGCTGCATTCAGCAACTTCCACCACAACAAGCTTTTTTAATGTATTTGCTCTGCTATCTGTGTAAGGCAGAGTTATAGATCTGAAAATATTATAAAGTTGGCTTGAAGGGTGTTACCAGGGTATGACAAATGTTTAGGGGACAGTTTTGGGCTTTTAAAATATTTGTGCTGACAAATGAATGAATAAATGAATAACAGTCTTTTTTGTAATGTCTGTCTAGGATTTGAACCTCTTTGACCAAAGACTAATGGTAAACATGGCAACAGATATGTCTGTCCTGGATGTAGGGCTGGTTTCCCATGGCTAAAGATTGTCAGTGCTGATTTCTCCTTAAAAGTCTTTTTGCTGGTGGTGCTGCTGGTTTTTTGTTCTTGTATATTGAAGTTACTGCATCTCTAAATTTGCTGATTTTATATATCGCTTTGGAGCAAAGCTGCAAATTTACAGTTCCCACAGAAAGCAATGCATTTCCTGGTGGGAAAAAAAGTAGCACAGCAGCTCTTATGACAAACACAAAAATTTCAAACTCAAGAAGAGCTTTCTTTGACCTGCATGTTCTTAGAGTTCTTAAGAGCCTTAGAAGAAAGATAAGAGGCCTTTTCTGAAAACTAAGTCCCTGATTTAGCTGAAATACCTTGATTCCTGACATTCTGAAGTAGAGGTTCACTGCAATGCTTTTCTCAAGCCTCAGTCAAAGGAACATCACAGCACACCACTTATTCTTCTCTGTTATCCAGTAAAAAAGAATCTGTGGGTTTTTTTATGAGCAGAAGAGATATTTCTAGATTTAAATTATCTATCCCTCATATCCCCTTCATTGTATATGAATCAATAAGTAATTTGAAAACTGAAACACCAGATCTGGTAGAATGGTTTGTGTACAACAGCTGTGACAGAAGACAGAGAGAATATGGCTTGGAAACAATCAGCTTGGGAAGTCATAACAGCAGTTGCACCTAGTTGATTTGGTTGGGTCTCTATTTGATATAGGTTAGCACTAGGATGATGCCAGGAAATTTTGCACCTTTCATAGCATGTATTTAACCTTATACACATGAGTAGGTTGCAAAATGACAGGTTGATGTGCAGACTGAACAGCAGGACAACGAGGAATTCCCTTCCACAGGCACAGTTTCATCCATCACCTGCTGCCCAATGCACATCGCATTTGTTACTCACAACCTGCGGGTCACGAGCCTCCTGAAAGGGGAGGGATATGGATTAGTTCTGGGACTGCAGCTCTGACACTCTGGTACTGCAAATTACACACCTTCCAGATGATGGAGGATCATGAGTTTTAAAATGTAAAAATGGATTCAAAGTCTCTTTTAATTTGTCTCTGCCTGGTACAAAGTGGATCAGCCTTCTGCTGACACAGTTTCTTTTTAAGTTTTCCTACAGGTCAAGCAACCTCAGAACAATTCAGTGGATTATTTTTTTAGAAGAGGATAAGGTTAATGCATTTAACCACATAACTCAAGGAACTATTGCTTTGGGAAAAAAAACAAAACAAACAAAAAAAAACCAAAACAAAATCCCAAAAACAAACAAACAACCCCTCCCTCAAAAAAAAAAATCCCAAGAAACAAACAAACAAAAAACCAGAAAACAAAGACTGTTTCACACAGGTAATAAAAGGAGCTGATTACACTGTGGCCACTTCAGGCCAATTTGGCTCAGTCATATAAAGCAAACATTTTTGCAAATAAAGCAAAAGAGATTTCACTTTTTTGCAGAGATTGCAGAGATTTCACTAACACAGAGGAGCAAAAAAATAAATTAAACAGAAGAGATTGCAGTGGTATGTCTCTGTTTAACCTGACAATTTTTCAGGATATTGCTGAAGTCTCCTGTACTAAAATTGATTTGAATTAGCATAATCCCATTTTATCCATGAACTTACTATTCTTATTACTGTCTCTCAGCCTGTCATTCATTAGTTCTGCTTAGGAAGAACTGAGTTTGGGACTCCAGATTCTGGATGGTATTGGATTATGACTCTTTTACCTATTTTGGTCTGTCCTTGTTTTATGAAACAGAGCATGAGGATGACAGAAAATATCTGTGATCCCTGCATGGCTCCAAAGCTCTGCCAGAGAGGGGTGGTTGTCAGCCTTGCTTCAGAAGCAGGGTGTAGGTGTTCATGTTTGTGGATTGCCTTGAGAAGTTTGAGATAAAAAGCTGAATAGAGGAAACCACATCCCATTTGTACCCTTTGTACTGGTCTTACAAGATCCTGCTATGGGAACACACAACCTTGAGGGGAATCTATTGGCAATTTATCTGTAAATGAAGTACTTCCAGATGGATACCCCGCATGCAGAGCACACTTGTGCCCTGTGGCACCAGTGAGCACTTTTCTTTTCCTAGCCTTCTGTGGAATTCTTTGAGAGGCTTGTAATGTTTTTGTTTTTTCTTTTTAAAATAAAAATACAGTCTGTGCTGTATTAAAATGTTGTCCAAAAGAGAATGGATGTATAGTGCAGGTTGTGGGCTGCTTTCAGGTCTCTCTGTTCTTTGTGGGGAGTCCACAGGGTAATTTGTAGCATTTAGTACTGGAGCTTCATCCATACCTTGGCCAAGAGGATGACATTTCACAGGAGGCTGAAGAGAAAAGGAGTGAATGCACCATCAGCTTGATGATGTTGACCTTGAAAGAGGTTATCCATAATGAGAAATGCAAGCTTGGTATTTATGAAATCCATGCTGAATTTTATGTGGTAGGAAAGCACAGTCAGAGTCTAGAGATGGATATGCTGGTTCACAAGAACACCTGTCTTAGTTTTTCTCTCTTCCTCAGAGCCTCTCCGGGTTTTTTCTTTCACACAAGAACATATTCAGCTCTGAGGTTGACTTGTGGGAAAAAATATTGGAGGTTACATTACAATGGAAATAAACACACATAATTTTAATATGCCCATCCCTAGTCAAAACTCATCTGTGGACCACAGTGGTCGCTGCAGCAGAAAGAAGGACTATGTTAGTATAGGATGAATGGAATTGACAGGTAGGGGAAATTTAGTTAGTGACATTTGTCATCAGTGTCCTGTAGGACTGTGGGGGGAGCACGGCATTTTTTATATTCTCTGAAGAAAGCAGTAGATGCATTTTGTCAATGTGATGGATTCAAAGGCCAAAGATAATTCAGAGATACTTAATTTTTCTTTGCTGTAAGAGTTTTTAAAGATCCTCAATGAAATTTGGCATAATTTTTGGTCTACATTTTTCCATGGAGGGATGCTTGATCTGGTATTCTTTATTGTAGGAAATATAGCAACTTTAATTTCAAAATGAGAAAAAAGTGGATTTAGTGATGGGAAAAATATATAAAGTGGGTGAGCTGGTGTTACTGCTTTCATCAGTCTCATTCCCATTTCATTTTCAAAAGGCTCTTGTGGGTTTTTTTTTGTTTTGCCTTTTCTGTACACTTTAGCAGGCATTTGTCTTGGAGGCTAATTCTGTAAAGATCTATGGAATGATCATGGATGTAGAATTTCCCTTTCCATGGTTCAAATATTACAATACACAAGATGCATTTGCAAAAGATAACACAGAGCTGGGACACAACGGAATGCATTTAAAATAAATATGGGGTAAAACTCTTTTGTATTGAGAAGGGAAATAAATCACGTAAAGACAGATTGCAGGTGTTATTAGAGGTCCCACTGACTGTATTTGTTTTTGTTTTGTTTTTCCCAATCAATAATATTCTGTAAATCCAGGAAGCGCTTAGAAGACAGACTTGTTGCAGCTAGAGATGACCTTCTGTTCAGTGTACAGGTGGCTACTCTTTGCTAACGAATGCTAATAAACTGTTTTACTTCTCTACAGAGAGTTTAATTCCCATATTTATTTATTTTGTAAGTAAATTGTATTTTAGTGCCTTCACTATAAATCCAGGCCTCTTTGAACCATCCATGCCAATTAAATAAAACACTGGGAAAACTATTAGCATAACTGGCATACATTAGTTTTGAGACTACTTTGGCTTTAGGAACATGGAGAAGTCTTGTTTAAGGTGATCTGTTGTTCCAGTAGTTTAAATCTTTCCCCCTGTAAAGCTGCTGTCAGAAAAGATTAAACCCCTGCACAGAATTATGAGGTGGGAGAATTATGGTGAAGCTTAACACCAGGTCAGAAATGAACCTCTGGCCCCCTTTAAAAATTCTCCTTACAGAGCAGTTGTAGAAGTGTGAAAATGTTCTTTGTTACCTCCTACGTTGAATTTTACTACCACCTATCACCACTTTTTCAATTAACATTCCCTTACCACACTTATCCTTTACTAAGAAAGCTTACTGACTGGCATATATTCTCTATTTCCTCCCTTTCCTACTTTGCACATCCACCTGTATTCACCATTGTGCTGAATTCAGCACCACCATGAGTGAAAAACTGTCTTGGAAAAGGAGTGCTAATGCTTCCCTCAAATCGTCATTTGGATAGCTCTTTTTCATCCATCTTCTTCAAAGCCACAAAACGATGTCATTGTTAGGACTTTTGAAAGCCAAACTGTCCTCCTGGGTAGGCTCTTGGAGAATGACTTGGCAAGCATCCGTTTCTAGAGCTCACTGGATCCAACATTTCAAGGCGTTCTGGGATTCCTGCTGGGCTGATGGAGGACAGACTTGGTTTCTGCAGACTCTTGCTTGAAGATGTCAAGTTTGAGGATGTGTTAACATTTTGTTTGCTGACGTTAAATCCCGTGTTTGCAAGAGGATGGAGTTGCACTCCAGAATGCACAACCCTCTGGCTCAGACTTGTTTGCAAGCTTGCAGCCTGGCAAAACAAATTTGGTTGGTGAGGAATCCACAGGCAATTCTCCAGCACAATTTATTTTTAAAAACACTTCTCTCTTCCTAATGTCCATAATTCTTAACACATGTGGGCAGCTCGTCTTCAGTTAGATGAAAATCTTGGTCTAACTGAGGCCATTTTTTCTTGTCCTCCCTTATTTTTTCCTTTTCCTTTTATTCTTCTTTCTTCCTTTCAGTGAATTGCTAGCTGGCAGCCTGCTGCTGCTCCCTTGTGCTCTGGGTTGAAGTTCAAGAGTGCCCTAGAGCTGCTTAGCTGAATTGCTGAATTAATGACATCCAATATGACCTGTTAGTTTGAGGGTGAGAGAGGGAATTTTCCAAGATGATGTATACCAAGCAAGCTCTGTTCTTATGTAAGTGCCCCATTATTATCTAAATTAAATGGTTATAACATCCTGGCCTTAAAAAAAGTACCCCATTACTGTAAGTTAAAGATTATTCCTTCTTTATCTCTCTGTTACTGGGAAATGCTCAAGAACTTTCCTATTGCTGACCTCATAGGCTCATAAAGTGCAACCTCTCATGACTCAAGGGAAAAGGTGCAAGGAGTGAGCCAAAGGAAGAAAATTATTCTCTTCTATTTTAACATATACCTTCCCTCTCTGTGAGGTGATGGCTTTGTACATTTTCAGTATGATATAGGTTATGCACTGGAGAGGGGTGCCAGCTGTCAATGTTAGCATCATTCAGAGAAGAAACACCTTTTAAATTTAGGGACAAAATCAGTAAAAAGAGAGAGAGAGGGAGTAAGTGGTAGTTTTAAAATACTTGGCATTCAATGCAATGGCAGTGAATGATTAGGAAGTCAAGATTCCAACAGCAATCAAGGGCCCAGCTTTAGCAGAAATATAAATCTATCATGGGAATGCTGATCTGGAGTATTTGCATGGATATTAGTGAAGTATGATGGTCCTGCTTGGTGGCAAGTTATTCCACTTCTATTGATTGCAGAGAATTGCAACACCTACAGCATCTACCTGCTTCCTAAATCAAATTCATGTATGAATCAACTCAGGCCAATATCAAATGAAGGATTTGCAAAGTTGCTGGCTTTGGGGTTTTGGAAGATAGGGGTCAGGGAGGTATTGTTCTCAAATCTTAAGAATTTTTTTTAAAAGTATTTTTATTCAATTCAGGCTCTTAGCACCATCTAAATTCTGTCCCAACGTGATTCTCCATCTTATCCCATCTGTGAATGAGAAATGTCTTTCTCCTCTGAAGTACGGGTATCGCTTCCCTATGGTTTGAGATTGACCATAGAGTGTCTTTGCAACGTGAAAAATTAATCCTACAAGGTATGTTGTCACACTGTGTTATAAATGTTCTGCATGTATTTCATGGAGACCTTTGTGAAGATTTTTTCTCTGACACTGCCTGTGAGACTTTTTTTGGAAAGCCCACTGCAACTTACTGGTGGTTTCGATCTAAATCTGTAGAGATTCTGAGATCAACCATTTACATTTCTCTGTTTGGGAGAGTGTTAATCTGCTTTTATCAGGTGTGCATAGAACACAAGAAACTTAAAAATATACTCTGGGTTTAGGCAGGCAGATGGCACTTTTACTCAGTTCAGCAGAGAGGGACTAGAATTTGCAGTTGTGGAGGGAACTTCTGTGAATTGCTGGCTTTTTCTAAACAGTCAAGTGACACAAACTCCATTGATCAAAGGCAGTCCTTTCTGCTTGGAAATGCATTTTTATGTCCTGATGAGAATGAACTGGTGGCAAATCAGAGGAGTGGAGGAGGTACTAGAGTGCTGCATATTAGAATCAAGAAAATTTAGTGTCACTGTGACTTTAATTTCTTTTTTTAAAGTGTGTGTGTGTGTATTTGTGCATGAGTAAATGACAACAAATGATAATAAAGTAAATTAATGAAGGTTTAGTAGGTCATAGTTTCCCACTAGGCCTTGCAGATACTCAGTCTTCTACCATGACTCTCATTAACAAGTCTTTGTTATTTTAAGTGACAAAGCTTTGATTGGGTGCACAAGAGCTTTACATTATCTGCTTAATGTGAAAATAACATGGCTAAAGAGCAGCCACATGACTGAACACATTATCTCTCAGAACAGATGCAAATTTGATTATTTCCTTTTGTAATATATGTGTTCTGTATCCCTTTGCTTTAGTTATTTCAAAAAGATACTGAAGTTGTTCTCGTGATCTGTCTTTTCATCTGCCTATCTACATTTTCTGACTCATCCCAGTAATATTTGATAATAGGATATGACTTAAAACTCCCTGATATTAAAAGGCATCTTTCCCTTGGCTCAGAAGTTTCCTGAGCTGCTCCTTCAGCCAACTGCAAGGACTGAAAAGACCCAATTCCTGTAGCAGAGCCAGGGAACCAGATCCACCCAGAGTCCTACCAAAGCTCAGTGTCAATCAGGTTGTCAAATTCCAGCTCAAGAAAAATTGTAAAAAATCATGAAGCTCTGCATCTCTCAGGTGAGCTCACTGTTTGTGTGACAGTGTTAAGGTTTTCATATTTGCTGCTTTCCTACCCTTAGTGGATAAAAAGGGATTAAAAAAAAATCTTTTATGAAATAAAATTGAAAAAACCTCCATCAGAAACCCCACATTACATATCCAAACAAGCTTCACTGACCTGCCTCTACCCTCCCTTCTCCTCTTTAATCATACAGAGTAAAATGTTATGATGAAAATTGAATTCAGCAGAATGCTTTTTTGATAGAGCAATCAAATTATTTAATGTCAAAACTGCTGAAGCAGGATGCCTTGAGATTGTTAGACTTTCCTCTCCAACACACAGAGACACACACACAAATATACACATACATACTTAGTCAAATACAGTTCCAGAAAAATCTAGCTGATTTCACAACAGGACATAATTCCTTTAAGGAAAGTGGTTTTGTTCGTGGACATTTTTTCTCCTCTTATAAGTAGCTCTACTCAGACGGTGCAGGAAAAAAAAAGTCTTAACTTCCCCTTGAGTAATTGAGCTTGTTCCTTGAGATCAAGCCCAACGTTTATGAAAAGCCAACATTTATCATCAGTTTTGGACTCAGACATGGATCTGTGTGTGCCATTTCCTTAGAGAAACGAAGCAGAGGCAGGTCTGAGGGAACTCATGAGAAGTACTGGCCAAAGGCATTAACATCAAATGCATGAAAAGCCTGACCTCAGAGGGGCATCTCCTTGCCAGGCAACCCAGTGACATTCCTGCTTGGCCTCTGGGGCACAAGGGCTCCAAAGCGGGCAGGAACACATGAACCCCTCCACCTTCTGTCTCCCACTGCACAGATGTTCACTCCCTGCAAATTTTCCTTGAAAGCCTCCCATGTGCACGCTCTCCCCAGCAGGATAGGCTTACTCCCACCCTGCAGGGAGTACTGAGCAGCATTTCCCACCTCCACACACACATCTACCTGTGCTCTGTATCAGCTTTTGGGTGCATCCAGGAACAATTTTGTGCCATGGCTTTCTTGCCAGGCCCACGGGTTGGGAGTAACAATAAAACTATGACTAATAGGTGTTCCCTTTTACAGCTTCTTGGTCTCAGTTGCATAATTGGGGTGACTATCTTTTGCTTCCTTTCGAAAATAAATCAGTAGCTTGCCCTGGACTTAAACATTTTTATGTCTGAGGTGCTGTGCATTTAATGTATGGATTTAATGTATGGTGCCAAGTGCTCAATGCAGAGGAGTGGCAATGTGAGTCTCTGGAAGGTTATGGTGTCATCTATGTGCCTCCTCCTCTTGCTCTCTGTTTGCATCTTGCAATTATTTATAATGTGTACAGAAAAGCTTGGGGAGCAATTAAGCTACTCCATTAAAGTAAATAACATAGATTGTGTTTGTGTATCTTATTTAAATCTTTGAAATGTAAAATAAAGAGACAGCTTAATGGCTACAATGTACTTTGAACACAAAGCTCAACTAATAAGACACCCCCTAATCACTGATTTTAAAGAGAATTACACCAGGCTATTAATAAACTAAAATAGACTTTAACCTGACTTGATGTGGTAGAAATCTCATTTTGCTGGTAATCCAATACACACAGGTAAATTTTTCTTCTGTTCTTTGATTTATTTTGAGGGTAGCCGAATGAATTTTCTTTTCTTCTGATCAGAACATTAAACAAAGCAACTTCCTGAAGTCCAGAATTCTGAATCTGCTTCCAAAAGAATTGATTTTTTTTTCCAAACCAATGCATTCAGTGTGACTGTGAAATCGAAAGATCATTTTATTCTCACAGATCTAATTTGGGCTGCTGGTTGCTATTATGAAGGTATCTTATCACTAATCTTTTCTAAACTGCAGTTGATATGGTTAGCAGCTGTTACAAATGTCAAGAGCATCCATACATACATACAGAATAAGGGGTCCTGAAAGAAACCTCAGAAGAAAGCTCTGACTTTGCCTCATTCACTTTCATTTCACCTTAGAGAAGTTTCTAAGTACATCCTTCTCTGAAAATCAAGGGAGTCACACGGACTTTTTGATTAGGGATGGGTTTATATACATGCAGCTGCTTTCCAATAGCATGACATTTTTGGGGTTCAAAAATTCCATTATAATTTCTGTTCTTTCAGAGGCCTTTTCATCTGCAAACAAAATTACATCTCTCTCCCTCCTAGTAATGAAATAAATATGACTTAATTCACATATGCCTGAAATTTGAATCATATTAAAAGCTACTGTGAGCCCCAAAATATTATAGATTAACACTTTTGAAATCTACAAAGGGTCAGAATATAAAAAAATCTACCAAAATTACTAAATTCTTTGCCAACTTTGATTCCTCCTGCCTGCATCAATTAATCCTTGGGACAGGCAGAGTCTTGGCCGTTTAAAGACCTGAAGTGGCTGATCAAGAATAATAAAGGTCAGAAATTAGGAGATTAAGCAATCTTCATTAGTGCTGTGCTGAGTCATGCCAATCTCTTACATTAACAACCAGGACTGCTTTTCCATCTGGGTCTACCTGGTGGGTCAGCTCCACCCTTTCTTCCACAGCCAACCTGATGTTAAAGCTTAAGAGAAAATCTTTTATAGAGAAAGGCTCAATAAATACCCCCTTTGCCTTCTGTGGATCTCAGTTGATGTCCAAGTGGAAGGAGAGTAAGTTCAGCCATTTCTAATATATTACATATTGCTTTCAAGTGCTTTTGTGATTACTCACGTTGCAAATAAAATCTAGGCATTATTCCAGGCTGGTATAAATGCTGAAGTGTGTCCTGTTTAGCTAAGGCTTCTGTCCCCAGATTCATCCCTGCCCCCTCTCTTCAGAGAGAAAACTCCTCTGATAATCCCTGGCAGGCGGTGGGAGCAGGGCTGGGACAGGTCCCTCCGGGGACAGGGCTCGTGCACCACTGCAGGAGCCACCAGTCTGAGAGTCCCTTCTGCAGAGAAAGAGGCAACATCTGATGAGAACATAAGGGAATCTCAACTTTATATCTGGGAGGTGTTGTGTCACTGCACAGCTGGAGTCAGTGGTCCCAGAGCACTGGGCTATAGCAGTGGCCAAGTGTTTTCTGTGCCAAAGCCCAGAAGGGCTCGACAGGCTGGTCCTGCTGGAGAGGGGGTAAAGCAGAGAGGGCATACAGACAGAAAATAAAAAAATTCCACCACTGCTTCAGACACTGTCTTGAGAGGAAATTTTTAAAGTTTGAGGCTATGTTTTCCTGCATCCTTTCACACAGCAGCATTTTCTCCACTTGGCTGCATTGCTCCTTTTCTGCTTGGGTGTTGGTGTATTTAAAAGTTAATGGGATGTTGGGTCAGAAAGAGAGGAGAGGGAAGAAGAAGAGAAAAAAGGAAAAAAAAATCCAGGGACAGATTTGGAAATCCAAATCCTATTTTCAGACTGATTTTCCTCTTTGTTTGCTCAGCTGCTTTCACAGGCGCCTTACTGGCACAGACAAATGTGAACAGCTTCCAGAACAAAATGACAGGAAGATGGAAGGATAATGTGTGTTTAAATATCATTGACCAGCCTCTTTTTTGGCACTGTCATCTTGGGGAAAGCTTGTTATATACTGCCTCCTTTAATCATTTGAGACAGGGCTTTTCCTTCTGCCTATCTATCAAGAGGAGAGAGGATCTTCCTCCAATTGTGAGCTGCAGTGACGGACAGGTGAATTATTAATATTGTTTGCCACTGACTTCCCTTGTTATTCTTATTTGTTAAGTTCCCAGATGATGTGACCCATAATTTTTTTAGTCTGCTGAAAGCCTAACCCACTCAATCAAATGCAAGCTGCATGTGATCACCGAATGGATTTGAATTTGAGAGGTTTTTAAAAAACACAGTGAAAGGGAACAATTTTTGTACGTGGAGCCCAGTGAAACAGAGCAGAGAAGAGCTGGTGGAAGGCTGATAATACACAGCCTCCAGTTAATGAACTTGCTGCCAAGAAATTCATCATCTACTGTCTCCCTGGGACAGTGATGTGTGTCAAAACAAAAATCATACACCTCTGGTGAAAGCAGACCTTTGTTACAGCTAGCACCTGATATGATTAAAATTTAAGCAGATCATGGATGGAGATAAAGAGAAAAATGGCTCTTCCCTTAATTGGACATTGTGCTTTTTCTTGCCTCCTGATGAAGGAGGTTGTTTATTTCCTCAGGCAGATTTTGCTCTGTGTGTTTCTCGTGTGTGTGTGTATAAACCCTATATGAAAAGTTAAACCTTCAACCAGTGATTCCTGGCTGTAAATCAGGAATCACTGGTTGAAGGTTGCCCAAAGACCTATCATTTCTCTCCTTTCAGACCAACCTGAAAGTAGGGATTTTCTTCTTATTTAGTATTGCAGCCAGTTAAAATTATACAGTGCTTCTTTCAGTGTCACATTTCTGGAGTAACAGACATTGTAACCTCGAGTTTATTGAAAAGAAATTGAGGCATGGGGAAATTGTTCTCAATTTCATTTTTAAAATAAATGAGGCTACCAATTTTGAGTGTTCATGCATTCAGAGCTGGAAGCAGCCTGCCTACCTGGAATTTGCATCTGAGGCCCTGGGCTGAGCTCTGAGGATTTCTATTCATCAGGAAAGCATTGCAAGAAGATGGTTGGCTTAGCCATAAAAGAAAAAAAAACCTCATCCTCCATCTATCCTAAGGCAAACTCCAGATCATCTGGGCAGGAAATAGGGTAAATGTCAAAAAAATCGAAGAAGCTGTTCCAGAAATTAGGATCACCACAATTTTCTACTCAAATGGTCACCAGAACTACTGTATTTTATTTTTTAAATTGAAAGAGTGAGCAATTGTGTGTAAGTGCATAAGTCTGTGAAGGCGGTGACATTCTTTTATAATCTTTTTCTCAACAAGTACTCCCTCAAAAAATCAGTTTGAGGTAGATTCCCAGCCTCAAATTTCAACCTAAAACATCAAAGCAGCTGAACAGAGAAGGTCTTACCCCTATCTACACTAAAGCAAACACTTTAGGTAAAAAGTATCAGCCCACTTCAACAGCTATGTCTGCTTAGAAAAAGCACTTAGGAAGCCTCATGTTAAGCGTATGCTTATGTAACTTGCTGAATGGGGGACCATATGCTGTAAAAGGCATTTGGTACTGGGATGTAAAGTGGGTAATAACAATAATGAACATTTACATAGCCTTCTGCACTCTCAAAAGAATGTAGGAGCGGTAAGTATAGAGCATCAGTGACAGCAGGAGATAGGAAATGCAGGGTAGGTTCGCCTGGTTAAATCCTATCTTCAGTTACAACCTCGGTAAATGCAATCAAGGTGGATTTACTAACTAGGTAGGAAGAATAATTCAGCCCGGGATCTTTTATGTAGGTAAAGGGCTGTTTCAAAAATAAAGACCTTCCCTCTCTTATTATTAGTGATTTCCATTTTCCTATTAACTTACTGCAGAAAATATTACTTTACTGTGATGGTGTTCTGAGCTATAAAATAGATCGATCAAATGAAGCCAGCCAAAGATGGTATTCCTGGCCGTGGAGACTGATTTACACAAATCCATAGAGGAAAAAATCTGGAAGTAAAGGAGGGGGAATAAAAAAACAACAGAGATTTTTAAGGATGTAGATACATAAATTTGCTTCCTTTTGGACAAGTGACTGTATGCATCTAACCTTAGAATCAGCCTGTAATTAACCTCTTCAAAAAAACAAATGAAACCAAGCAAAACCAACATCAATCCCACTGAAGTGTGACAAACAGGCAAAGGAATGAGTGTTTGGCAGGATGCCAGGCAGCATCAGAGAAGCTGTAGGAAAATGAGATTGAAATTTAAGGGAGAAGTTTACATTGGAAAAGTGCTTCATTCACAGGTCCAATTTCACGAGCATCCTAAAGAGAAGCCTGGGAGTGCATTCACGGAGCTAAGCCCTGGGAGGTTCATCAACAGCTTCTCAGTCTAGCTGGATGTTGTGACTGACTCTCCTCATGGAAATTAAATGAGACAGCTCCCAACAGCTGCTGTTGGCCATGGCTGCAGGTGGGATACTGCTTCGGCAGACCACTCAAGTTTTTGTGAAAGTAAGAGCTTGTGAAAGCCTGAAACAGAGGGACCAATCCGTACAGCTCCTGTTAGAAGGAGAGGCTCCTCCCCGAGCCAGTGTCAAACTTGCCACGCTCCCTAATGGTTAAATGTTTAAATTCCTTGTATGCCTTTCTGGAGCCTCTTCGGCCCCTCTGTCCTCTTTGACTTGAACATCATTTCCTAACCCACCTTCCAAAATATATCTTTGAAAGTTCAGCAATACCAAAATGGGGCAATATTTGAATTTGAGGCATTAAAGTCTCAGTTTCACGGAGTTGCAAAAAAGAGTGAAAATATTGCTGACAGCCCTTCTGTCTGCCCAGCATCCTTAAGAGTGATGAAGCTTTGGGAAGTGTTCCCCCATTCCTGGTTAAAGGACACTATAGAAGACAAAGGACTGCACAGCTCCATGCTGTGCTGGGCAAATTAATGAAAAATATATACATTGATTGTTATTAAATACATAGAGACTTTGTCTAGCTCAAAAAGGCTCTAGCCTTCCAATTGTCTGGAGACTGAAGATTATTTTGGGAAAGCACTCTGTATACTTGCTCTTTTGCTCTTCTCCAGGTTTCTGGCCAGGGTCGAGAGCAGTCTGCATGGATCCTTTCCTCTTTCTAGCCTTAGGGTCTGTCCCAAAATACTGCACTGAATTTATCAGACGAAATCAGTTTTGTTCTGTAAAGAACAGGCAGTATCTGTTCTGAATATTAGCATGAGGAAACGTTCCCCTCCAAAGCAAAAGGTCTTTTAGTAGACGTATCAAGCTCAGCAAAAGCCTGAGCTAAACCTACCCATCTGGACATGTCCTGGGAAAGAGAGAGGGTGAACAAAGAGAGGAAAAATCTGCTGTAAACCTTTAGCTCCCCAACATTGCTGTCAGCGAAGCTGTGAATTTCACAGCAGCTCAGCAACGCCAGGGAGCCGATATCCCCAGAACAGGCCACTGATCCAGCCACTGCCACAGCTCAGATGGAAGCACCACCAGCTGCACTTCACACACTGACAACACACGTGTGCCTGGCAAGCAGAGAACCTTTCTGCTGTGATTTGATCTTTTGTCAGCATGGAGGGAAATTTTCCAGAGGAGATAAATTAATTAATCAGGTTAACCCTGAGACGTCTAATGACAAGCATTATTGTATTTAACCACCAGCGATGCTGGCAAATACTAAATAGCACTTGAGTTCTGTTTCTTTAATGACTGTTTTAAAAAAAGAAAACAAAAAAACAAAATTAAGGAGAGTTAATTATGTCAGGTTAACAACATTTAATTAAAATGGAGGGATGGGGTAGCTGTAATTTGCAACCACCACAGAGAGGAACCAGATAGGAGACTACTGTGCAAACCTGTGACAGGCTGCAGCTGTTAATTAAAATTGCAGTTCTTTAAGATAGCCCTGTGTCAGATGGATTCTGGTTAATTGCTGTCACTCCTGCAATATTACCAGCAGGATTCTTCAGTGGCTTCATGTCTTTAATAGAAATCTGAGTGTCAAGGGACATCTTCATGTCAGGTTACGTGCTGGATCTGTCATGTGAGGTCCCCATCCTTCTCTGAGTGTGATACTGCACGTGAATAATGGTACTGTAGCTGTCTATCTCTTGGGAATGTACAAGCTCCAGATGGGATGAAAGAGATGCTGCTTGACAAGCAAGTTCCATGTCCTTTCATTTAAGGACTGACATTTCAGTTATGAAGGCAAGAGTTTTGCACTTCGTTGTGATACTGATGCTCATAGATCTGTTAGAAAGACTTTGGCAGTGATGGGTTGACCCATTAATTCATTGTTAGTTCTTGGTCATTTCTCTTACCACATCCCTGTATTATCCACTGGGAAATAACAATCCATAAATGGTGTTTGAGATCTGCACATAAATTTGTAGCGGTAAAACCAGCACAACTACAATGTCTTACTGGCATATGTGCACACAAAATGTGAGGGAATCTGGAAAATTCACTGCAGAAACAAATAGTTCATGAACAACTTACAGGGTCTGGAAAAGCCAGAGGTGTCAAAGGTGGTGTTCAGAAATATATTCACAAAGTAGGAATAAAGCACAACAAGGCAAGAAAGAGATGGTGTCTGCTTAGTGCTGAGAAACAGAGAAATGACACTCATTAAATTCACTATCTGCGCATATGCATGAACCTACTCATTTTTATTTCCTAAACTTCAAACATACACAAGCACACACAAACATAATTGGAAAAAGCTAATTTGGGATTCAGGAAATACATCCTCAATTTGTTAATATGATTATACTAATTCAAAACACATCAGGGAAAATCTGAATTTTGGCTCATGGTACCTTCCATTAGAGGTGGCAAGAGTCCATGTTGAGTTGTCACAAGTAGTTTGGTGGGTTTTGACAAAAATATCCTAAAAGTTTTAACTTCAGTGGCCCTAAACCGTAGTTCTCTGTCTCTGTGTCCTCACACTTTTACCTCCTTGGTGTCCCCTTATCCACAAAGAAAAGAAGGTGGGATTTTACAGAGTTCCATACTCTTCTAACTGTGATGGAAGAAAGGAATTTCTTTGTTGCCAGAGGATCTATGAGAATTATATTCAGTAGTTGCTCTTCCAGACTTAATTACTTGCTCTGTGAACCAAACCACATCTGTAAAACTATTAGGGTTACCCTCATGTTTTATCTTTTGTCATTCTAGGCAATAAAGGCTCATTATATACAAGAAAGACACTTACCTATTGTGGCCTTTATCTCAATTCACTGCTGCAAAGTAAAAGAGTGTTTCCTACTGGCTAACTTACACTTTTTGTTTAACTAACAAAGCAACAACATCAAGTCTAATTAATATTATCTGTCAATTAAATTATGAGAGCATAAAGTGTGAAAAACCCTTCAGCTGCAGAAAATTATTTTCAGGTATATTGTTTCACACATTTTAAAAGCTTTTTTTGTTTGTTTTTTTTTAGACCAAATTTCTTTGAGGTAAAACTAGGCCTTTGTTGTTTATCATAAAGAACCCAAAAAGCAAAGTGGAGCTACATCTATCTAAATTAAATTTGCTTGTCCCTTTCTAACCAAAGATTTTATGTATATTTATTTAAATAATACATTTTCTAAGGAGCTAAAAATTCTCACACTGCTCTGGGATAACTTCTTTAGACTCAACTTTGAAATCCCTTGGTCAGATTCTGCTCCTACACACATGGCTGTAAACATGCTGTAAATCCACTGAAGTGCCTGTTCATTTAACTCAATCTCAGAAAGCTGGAACTGGCCACCAGATTATTTATTTATGGATATCACAACCCCATCGTCACTTAAAAGTAGATGTTTGTATTTGATTTTCTTGATTTTTAATCATTCATAGGACATCAAATATTGATGTTGCATCTATTAAAAATGCCATAAATAAGTAAGCTACGTACACAGGCCTGACCAGAAAGAGCATGGTCCAAGATATTGCAGTTCTGTGTGCCAGAAACTGTCTTCTGTTTGATGATGTATTCAGCTGAGCCTGGAAGCCTGTGGGTAGATAGCAGACCTCTACCTTCTTGACTGCTGTACCCTAAACATTAAGGTGACATTTCTCTTGCTTCTTGGTTAAAATAACCCAGGCAGTCTCTGAAAGGGAATATGAATAACCATATCTGGGTTTCATCTTAAAAACAAAAATTAAAAGTTACTAATCACCTTTTTTACTGCATTAGGTCTACATGCTGCATTTTAACTCACGTCTTTGGGAAAAAGTAAATCCAAGAGCCATTAGATCACTGAGGCTACTTGGATGTCCAATTCTGATCTGTTATTACTCTTTGAAATTATAAACAGAAAGAAAAAAACCCAAAAACTTAGTTAAAAGCAATCTTTTTGCATACAGACTTTTTACATGAAATTATCTTCCTTTAAGAAGAAAGTTTATTTCAATTTTCAGTTCAGAAGTCACCTTTTAGAAAAAACAAGGACTAATTATACACTCAGCACAAACGTTTAGGCTAATAAGTGCTTTATTCCTTGAAGGGGTGTTGAGAAAATGGATCCATTCATAGTCCTGGTGTTTTATTGTTTAATTGTTTTACCTCCTGCAAGGTTCCATAATCCAAAGGACCTGCCAGCCTCTATATGAGCTTCTCCCTAAAACATATTTTAAGCAGAGCTGGTTTCACACTTGTTAGAAGAGCTGTAGGATAAAGGAGATGCTGTTGTGCCAAGCATGTAGTCCTTGGGCTGGGAAACTTCTGCCACTGCAGAGGAGGCCTGGCATGGACAGCAGTTGTCACCAAAGTGACTGTGAGACAGCTCTCTCTGTGCCTGCATCCAAGAGACAGGGATTGAGGTGAGAAAAGCCCGTGGCTGTGGGTTCCCAGTTAACTCAGACACGGAGCCTGTCACACCCCACCACTGAGAGCACCGGGTAGCATAAACTCTTGGCTCTCCTGCTGCTTTGATTTAGGTGAAACACAGGTATCTGGGGAAACTTTGTGACTCATTTGACCAAAAAAGGTCAAGGGACTCTCTGCTATTGCAGTGATTCATTTGACTTTTAGGGTTTTGTTCATGAAGTGGAGTCATCTGCCTTCAGTGGTCTGGCAGTGCCTGTGGGAGGAAGGCACAGGGGACAGGTGATGGGCACAGCTGAAGGGAGAGCAGGCTGGGAGCCCCATTTCCCAAAGGAGGATCAGGCAGTCATTCAGTGCTTGTGGCTGTGATTGTTCCGATCTCTCTCTTGACTCGTCTTCCCTCCTGCCCTTCCTCTTTTATTAGTGGAGCTGCTGGGCAGTTCCAGATGTACTTGACAAGTCTCAAAGAATCAATTTCTTATAAGCTTGATGCAAATAGGCAGCTAGTCAAAGCAGGGAGCCCACAAAGTGTCTTTCCAACCCTGTCCCCAAGGTGAACGCAAACTGGGTCACCCCTGGAACGGCGCATCTGCTGGTACAGACTCATGGGAGAGCAGAGCCACAGGCTTTGAGGTGCCCTCAGTTTCCCTCTCCATGGGCTGGCTCAACTCAGACAGTGGTGAGAGACTGTCGGCACTGGGATTTTCTCTTTGGCAAGTTCTCTGCTGTCATGAGATAACAAGTTAATAAATCCATGAAAATCTAGGCAGCTGGCTGTGTGGACCTCCTCTGTGCCCTTTGATCTATGCACCCATGGCTCTGTGGTGATGCTTACAACTGCTGACAGGCGATTTGCTGGGGTCCCTGTTCTTTGTTGTGCTTGGTCTTGGCATGAAAATTTCACAGCAGTTAATGAGATCCATTGGCCACAGCAATCCATCCCCTGTGCATTGAGTGCTAATTAGTGTCAGGCTGTCACAATAGCAAGATGACTTGCAAAATAAAACCATCAAGTGCACTCTGATTCTGATTTATTACTTATTTTTCTGTCACTGTGACTGAACAATAATAATAGTAAAAAAAAAGTCAGTCTGGCCTCTTCTTTGGCTTCATGTGCGGTGGTGATGATTTTCCTGTAATTAATGAGGTGCATTATCTAACTCCCTCACCTTGCAGTAGGAAGAAAAGTCCTTTTCACTCTTCTGTTGTTTCCAAAGAGAAAGTCTCTGAAAGCCTTGAGAACACATAATCGTTCAGAGTGAATGGCCTAAAAGGCAGGCTCCATTCATGGTTCTGCGCACTCCAGGGTCCTTTTTTTCCTCAATTTAATTAGATTTACTGTGGACTGCCTACCCACACCAGTAAACACTGCATCGATGTTTCAGGTCGATGCAAAGCAGGTTGTTAGAGAAGTTCTCGGGACCTGATCCTTTTCCATCTGAGCCCCTCTCCACAGCTCTGTCCTTGCAGCATTGAATTAACTGATGCAGCTTTCTAAGGTGGCACAAATTTTGCCATGTTAAAGTTAACTTCTAAATAAACTATCCAGGTGGAAAAATCCTAGAGAAAGGGTATTTATCACGGTTCTACCTAGAAAAAGCTTGGTGACAGCAGTCTTGCTCTCTCAGATTTGAGATGCTAAGGCTGGGATCAGTCTCATGGGGTCTATGCATTACAGGGCCAGACAGTTTTTCTCCTGGAATATTCATCCTTCTCCAGCAGTAAATTTTTGCAAATGGCTTGATTCATATTTTTTGTATTTTGTAGACTCTGTCTAGAGAGTAGCAATTGTGATTAGAGTAAGTATCCTACTATTAATAATGAAGCAGCAAAATGAGAGTTGGCATAAAACTCATGTATGTCCATTTGTCTGAGTGTGACTTAAATTATCCAGTAGCAGTGGGAGAAATACTTTCTTTACTGCCATCTCTTTCTTTTTTCCTTTTTTTTTTTTCCTCTTTTTTTAGCAATATTTATTAGGTGATAAAGTTTTACAAATGTTGTAGGAGGGAAAATAAGGATGATCTAGGTCAGGAGAAAATGGTGAATTACCTTTTAATACCATTCTCTAGTCTCTCAGGTTCTTTCCAGTGATTTTATGTTTAGCACCATTGAATAATCTGTGTTCTGGCTGACAATTATTACTGATTCTTATACAGGTCTGTCCATTTTACACCACTAGCTTTTGTACTCAACTCAGTAGAACAAGTCACCAAGGTACTTTCTCACATGACAGCTTAAAATGATCCTGGGTAACAGTGTTTCCACTGTAATGCACTTAAAATAAAACAATAATGAATATTCTATAGGATACCCTATTTCAAAGCAGACCTTTTAGCCTAGGAAGCTTTTGACTTCCCTGTGGCATTCCAAAATCGAAGCTAATGCTACTATTTTTAATTTGCTGTTTACTTGTTATGATTTAATTTGGTGGGGAGCCTTTTCACATGGATATAATCAGACATTTTGTTGGAGAGTTTGCCTTTTTCTGTTATCTTCATCGAGTCAGTGGCTGTGATTTAGACCAGTAACAGAGAGACCATGACAGCTTCCCAACTGTTGCTTTTTTTGCAGTTTACTGGTCTCTTGCTTTGCAAATAGGTCAGTTCTCAGCCAGGCACTAGCAGGCTGTCAGCAGTAGCAAAGGACTTTGTTGAGCTTCTCAGTTATGGAGACAGCTGAGAAAACCTCTCTGAAACAAATGATAACAGCAGAGTGGGAGACCTTCAAACTCATCAAACTGTTTCCACCTTGCTCCCACTCTCTGCTTTGGTCCCATCCAGCTCATTTATGGTTGCTTTGTGTGTTGTTTTTTTTCTCTTCAGATCTGATCAAACATTGGATGCACTGGGTTTTTTATTACTGATTATTTGGGGGGGCTGTTTGCTGGTTTGTTTGCTGTTTATTTTTTCCCCACAGGAGGCAGATTCTGTCCATCTCATGTAACAGTTCCATAACTGGAAGTGCCAGTGTGTCCACAGGCTTTCCTGTAATATGTCGTTTTTCTTCTGCTTGCTGGTATGGTAGCAACTAAAGCAGAGAAAGGTTTGGGAATCTGGAAGCTCTGTTGCTCACCATTTTCTGTCCCTGCTTTAAGAGAGAGTTTTATTTAGTTAAGCAACTAAATGCCTTGTCCTCTTCCAGGGGTTTTTCTTGGTGTAGACAAAGTTCTTCAGGAAAGTTTCCTGAAACTTACTGTCCCCTGCAGAAATTGGCTTCTAATGTGATGTGTTTTGTTTTCTTTTATTAAACATTTTGTACATAAAAAAATAGGAGAAATGGGTATAAAGCTGGACAGTGAAGAAATAGTAGAGTAATTGTATTAATTGGAGTAATTGTAGAAGAGGCAGTTTGGAAGCTGAACGTCATCTGTGAGATCAGACAGTTTTTACATAACCTGATGTAAACAAGGTTTCAATAGGGTTACAGTTCTTAATTTTTTTTAAATCTATTTCCTATTAGCCATAGAAAAATGACACAACCAAGGTCATAGAGGATCTTGTAGCATGGTCAGGACATGAACTAAGTTCTTTTGGGTCCTATTTGATTCACAGATTCAAGTACCTTCAATTGTGTTTTGCTTTTGTGCAACCTCTCATGATCCTTAAGATCTCCTTGGATAGTTAGCAGTTAATTTAAGGTGATTTTGCTCCCTCAGGTGTTCCTCTGAATCACAGAACTGTTTAGGTTGGAAAAGATCTCTAAGATCATCCAACTCAACCACCAACCCAGCAGTGTCAAGTCTACTTACAAACCACGTCCCTAAGTTGCACATCTGCACGACCTCCAAGGACTTCCAGGTGTGGTGACCCAGCCTTGTCCCTAGGCAGCCTCTCCAAACACCTGACAACCCTTTTAGAGAGGAAATCATGATGACAAAATGGGAAGTGAATGGCTAAATGTCCATGCCATTATTTTTGTCTGAATTGAAACATATTTTAAATGAAGGTCTGGTCACCCTGCAGGCTGCAAATGCTGGTTATTTTGTACAATATTTCATATTCAGAGCTTCAGGGTATATGACAGGTGTAAAATAAGTAATCTTATAGAAGACATCTGTGCAAAAGCATGGCTTTGCTGAAATGGTACTAATTTTTTCCATAAGTAGGTCAGAGGAAAGAGCAATCCAATATGAGAGTCTTTGTTCATTTAAACACCTAAAAACCAATCTAACTTATTAAAAGAATGAGAGCATACAAGAAAAATCCCACATGACAGAATAAACAGCATTTGAAAGAAGGCAGTTTGTTTTCTAGTATGTGCTTTACTTTTTATCAGTTATAGCCCCCAAAGTTGTATCCCTTTGAGTTAATTTAGTTTTTTAAGAACATAACTTGCTTTTTTAATTTGGCATAGACTTAGTCTGTTTACATAAAACACCATAGCAAAAGAGATTGGCAGAGTTTCCCTTGTAAAGACAGAGTTCTTTTCAGTTAATTATATGCAAATCAGCTTTGTTAACAAACACCTAAATAACTCTGCCTTGTCTTCATTAGCCTGGGAGATACAGTACATTTCTCAAGAAACTAGACAAGGAATATTAATCAAAGCAGCTTGTAAGTTTTAATGAGCTTATTAATTGTTGACCTCTGTATTTCCAAGAAGTGGTATTAAAACTGAAAGATAACTGAGATATTTTTGTGCAGAAATATTATGCAGATATATATGGGAAAAGCATTCAAGGCCAAATTTGGGTCATGCAAAATAAAACCTTAATCTAGCTGCTAGCATATTGATAACTTATGTTTTTCTAAAAAATTGTATATGCCAGTTGATGAGAGTTTAGGGATAAACATTCTTCTTGCACTAAAAGAGCATTCAGTGTTGTAGAGCAAGATGAGAAGAAGTGGAATAAAGTTCACTTTTGTTGTTTCCCAGAGCAGGTTTTTTAACTTTCCAAACCAGTAGCAATGAGTTCTGTATTTGCTTCCTAAATGGACCTCCTGAATGTTAGGTGATTCTAGCTCTTACTTTAGGGTTGGAACAATTTATAAGGTAAAAATAATGAAAAATGCAAACAGAAAATGAAGATGGAGGCAAGGCTGGGAAAGGTCTCTGTCCTCCATGGGCAGCTGACCTGCTCACACCCTGCACATCAGCCCCATTAACAATAATTGGAAGGTGAAACCCAGCCGGAGGAGTCTGGGGGTGAAGTTCTTCGATGCCTGCCCTGAGGGTCAAGCCTGACCTCAGCAGAGATCAGCCCTCACTGCCATCCCTGCTAAACAGAGGAACGTTGTGCTTCACATGGCTAATCCAAGAGTCGTGAAGAAACCTGAAACCCAGCTCTGGCAATAGCCCTTAATGCTGTGTGCAGGAGCAGACTTTGGTGTAATTAATCCTGTAATTAATTGCTAATAGCTGTCTGGCCATGTGTCAATAAACAAGGAGGATACATGACAATAAAAACATCTGTCAGAGTCAGTAACATGCAGGGTTGCTTCAGACAGAGACAGACAAGAAGGGAGGGAAAACGAGTAGAACAAGGAATAAAACAAGGCAAACCATGGACTGGGATTAAGTGGAGTCTAAGCAGAAAAGACAGATTCTGATTTGCCAGCTGATCTTTCCTAATTTGATTTGGCCATTTCCAATTCTGAAGGATAAACGAGTTACCGGGGTGGGAGGACAGATTGCTGATGGTTGGCTTCTGGTCCCTGAGCTGCTCTGGTCTCCAGCTCTTCCATGGAAACAACAGATGATGGTGTCTATTTAATTTGTGCCACTGCTGCCCACATGAAGCCATTGTAAATCCTTATAGATTTACACACCCAAGAGACTGTACCTGTGTAGTGAGTGACAAAGCTGGCAAACAAAATTACTGGAAACTAGACTGTGTCTCATTTGGTGCACTATAAACAAGAATGAAACTTGAGAAAATGTTCTATCATCCTGTTATCTGTACCAGAACTTTTTCACCAAAATTTTTAGGAGGTTGGGAAGAAATTAAGATTATGAAGTTCTTATGACTTTTCATTTTTGATGAGAGAGAGCTGGGTAAATATATTTTTATGGGTTCCCATTGGCTCATTACAGATGAAAAAAAAGATCAAACCAACTATTGAAGAGAGTCTTTTCTGAGATATTTCTAATTAGAGAACATTAGAGATCCAGGAAAGCTCAAATGGCCATCTGTCCAGAGATCACATGGTTTAGGGAGAACAGAGCTGCAACACAGCCCAATTCTTTAATTAGTCTTTGTCTTCTGTATTCCAGTTCTCTTGGGTTTTATATAGCTTCTTGAATTTCTGAGCCAGTTAGACATAAAGACTGCAAGCCATTCCAGTTTCAAATCTGCAAAATGCTTGTGGCAATAATTCTGAGTGACATAAAGCAGAACAGCTGCCTGTGGTGGTAGCAGCTTTGGGGGGAGTTTTGCTTTGCTTTGTTTTGCTATGCTTTGCTTTGGTTTGGTTTTTTCCCCTGTGTAAAAACGTTCTGCTCTGAACCAGTCTGGAAACTTTAAAAGGGTAATTCAGTCTCCTCTTTTCCATTTGAAATCTCTTCAATCAGATCTTTCTTCTTACCATCATTGCTGACACTGATTTATTTCAATTAAGATTGTTGTGTTCAAGTGCCATAATTAGCCCCTGTCACTACTGATTCTCATCTCCTTAGATTATATAGATAGAACTAAAATCCTTGTGGCCTAGTTCAGAGTCATTTTCTCACCTGCAAGCTGGAAGAGAACAAGCTCCACATTCTCTTGTGAGGCGTACTTGGGACCAGGAAAATGCCTCAATGCCTCTCTCACTGAATCTATGCATCTGTGTGTTTTGAATGGGTTCACGTACATCCTTTCTGATGTTATTTTCTACGAATCTTCCTTTGACCTTCTTTAAAGGATGGAAATTAACCAGAAAACAGCTCTTCCTGTAAGGCTCCAAAGGGGTCTAATATAGATCCATCACTCAGAAGTGGCTGTAAGTTTCCAAAAATGTGCTCTTAAATTGAGTTGTTAAACATGCTGTTATCCTTTGAAGTGAAGCATATGAATCATACAAGTTACCTTGGGTAGTTGTTTGCTGCTCCAGGTCAGTTTGACCATTCTTCACTCCAGATCTCCAGAGGGGCTGTGAGATACCCATCCCGTGCCAGATTGCACTGCTTCCAGTCCTTGCATGAGAGAATTGCAGTTTAATGGATCCATGCAGCTGCCTGAAGTGTCCTGAGAAGGGCGGCCCCTGCTCACCCATGCATTTTGCTGGAGCAGTATTGGTATGAACCACATCAGCCAAATCCAAACCAGAATGCACAGTCTTACACTGTGCATGAGAAACACGCACAATTTGATGGAAAAGGACAATAGGGATATATCTGCATATCTGCTTTTATTTCTTCTCTGGGATATTTTTAGAGCTTGATGTCCTGGCTCCACTAGGTGGTTTTTGTCTTTTTTGTTTACAAAAGCCAAGAGATAACACCTAGAATGACATATTCAAATAAAGAGCCTGGAACTCAATGCCTTGCCTGATGTGAAAGCCCACAGCGTTTGAAAGACCTTTTCAAAACAGATATGAATACAGTGCCTCATCTGCTCTGTAAGAAAAAGCCATTAGAAGGCAGCATGGGAAAATATGTACCTCAAACTCCTCATACTCATACACACACAGAGTTTATTGTAAAATCTGAAGTAAATTGCTGTCAAGCTTTGTAAACATGGAATTCAGCACTGTTACATCCGAGCCTTGCATAAAATGCTTGCAAAAGGCCCTGGTAGCCTTCAGGGAGAAGGCTGTATACATTATAAATGGTTAATGCTTCATAGGATAGAAATTCACTGAAGCAGGAAAGTGCTTGTTCAATTACTTTTTTGTAGGTTTTTTGTTTGGGATTCTTTTTTGCCTTTTTTTTTTTCCTCTTTCTCTCTGCCTGTGAGGCTCTGGAAATCTACTCTTGCTGGGGACTGAGGAAACTGAAGTTTGCTGAACCAGAACCTGTTTCAGACCTTAAACATTTATTTTCAGTGCTGCCAGGATTTGGGATGTCTTTTACTTGAGTTGAGCAGGTGGGATGAGTCTTGCACCTTAAGATCTTTTTCCAGACCAGTGGCTCTACTTAAAGAGATAAGAAGCCCTGTAATATTGATTGAGTTGAGAAAGCATCAAATAACCTTTCACCTCTATCTGATCAGCTTTGTGTATCAAAATATGAACATGAAAATAAGAGCATTAGACTCTGAGCCTTTCCCTCCATGCTGAGGAAAGCTGATATACACTAAAGAACATTCTGTATCACAGAAAGCAGCTGCGTTTGAGGCCTGGGATTAAACATCATTTGGGAATATTTGAATCCAGGACAGATATTTTTGCTTCTCTCAGTGTATAGAGATCTGATTTTCTGATTCAGCTGAGGAGAAAGACTCCAGTTTTTCTCTAAACACAGTAATGTTTAAGGAAAAGTAGTAGAGAAAGCTTCTCTGATTTACATGTTTCAGTGGAGTTTCTCAAAGTATGAGATAAGCTGAAATTAATTGGAAAACTTAGTCAGGCAAGAGAAGTGTAAGTGCCTCTGTTGCTTTTATGCCAGCTTCATACTGAAGCCTCAAGTCTTTTATTAAAGTGAATAAATTCAAAGTATACATATTACACATATAGAAAAAATATCTCACGTGTTAAATTGAGAAGCTGTCCATCCCAGTGAGTCAACAGGCACAGGGTAGCCTGGGCTTGGATTCAAATGGAATCCTTTTGGTGTGAGAACAGTTCAGTGCTTGGCAGGGAAGAGCAAAGCATGTCCTTAGACAAGTGGGGAAGAAAGAAGGGATTGAGATTTGTTCTATGTAAATGGTCAAATGGGCAGGGACACATGGGTTTAAAAGGTATTAGAATAGCCACAGGTGAGAAACCAGGAGACCTTCTTTTATTGGGAAAGATGGAAATCAGTTCTCTGGGAGGGCTGGAAATCACCATCATTACAAATATTAAACTGCTTGCACTGATAATTGTAAAAACACATTACATTGAGTTGATTCTTGCTTCCTGAAGCTGGTTGGGTGAGGTAATAATCCTTTTGACTCTATTTTCTATATTTTTCAAAATTATGTCACAGAAAATGACTAATTGTCTGACAGCTAAATGTGAGTCCACATGCACAGGCAGACAAAGAATGTGAACACAATGCCTGCAGTGCTAATTTTCAGAAGTTTAGAATGGAAGAAAAAGTAAAGCACCCTTCAAGATAATGATCAAGTTAGCGTGTCTCATCCAAAAAAGCAACTTAGTGTCCTGCACTGACAAACTAGTGATGGGAGGAAGTACTAATAAGGGAACAGGAACCCCTGTAAAGGGGCTATTCAAAGGAACTAAAAAGCTTTGGAGATTCCTACTTTCACCCTGTCTATATTGAAAATGAACACAGTGAGGGAAAGGGTAGAAAAACCTTTATCAGTCACATATGCACACAGTCCTTTTCGAGTGAGTGCCCAGAGCTGCACCTGTTGCTGATCTCTGGGGCTGGGGTGGTGCATGAGAGGATGGAGCACATCCATATGGTCCTGCTCTCTTCCTTGGTTTTTCACCATCAAACCTGGTGTAGCTGTGAAGCCACGCATTAGATCACCCCTCATCACATCACCCCCATCTCATCACCCCCATCTCATCACCCCACCTCACCACCCCATCTCACCACCCCACCTCACCACCCCATCTCACCACCCCATCTCATCACCCCCACATCATCACCCCCATCTCACCACCCCACCTCCTCACCCCACCTCATCACCCCATCTCATCACCCCCCCTCACCACGCCATCTCACCACCCCCATCTCATCACCCCCATCACATCACCCCGTCTCATCACCCCATCTCATCACCCCCCCACAGCATCCCCCACCCCTCTCGCTGCCAGCCCCTGCACGGTGCAGCACCTGCTGCTGTGGCTGTGTCTGCAGAGACCCCTCGTGGAGATGCAGCAGATACCAGAAGAGGGAATTACCTTTTATGTTTCTTTATTTTACGAGTTTATGTTTAGCGGTATTGATTCTTTCATGACCTTAGTGAAATGGAAAAGGCCTTTCATCCTAGGGAGAGAGCAGTCCCACAGGAATTTTGCAATGGGACCTTGTGGGTGGGTCATTGCTGAATTTTCTAGATGCATCATAAAAACACCATTGCAGAAATGTGTTGTGAAGGGAATATAGATTCTGCTCTCTCTCAATAATAATTTTTTTTGTTGGTCTAGGGGGTTTGTTGGGGTGGGGTTTGGTTGGGTTTTTTTTTGTTTTGTTTCTGGTGACAATGAAGCCCCAAAGGGAGCATGACAAGGCACGTGGTTCTGCATTCTATAATACAGGCATAATTTCCAGAATTTCCCATCACTGCACCTTCCTCAGTATGTAGCTTTAATCTTGCTGATTTGGAAGTAGGACACAAAGAGCAGAGTTCTGCTATACATGGAACGTTTGATGCCCTCTTTAATCTTTTACCTGTTTGGTATCAGAAGGAGTTGCAGAAAGCTCAGCACTGACTCCCTAGAGTAATAAAGTATCCAAACCAGGACTTTAGGATCTCTCTTCAAACTCTTTCCCAAAGTATCTTAAGTTCTCCCTCTTTTTCTCCCTCAACGATATCCTTTCCTGCTAAATTTTCTCTTCATAGTAAGGTATGAGCAAATTCTGTCCCCTTTTTCTATTTAACCACTCTTGAAAGGAGTATTTATCTGAACCTAAGGGAGAGGCAGGGAAACCCTCTCTTTCCCACCTGAAACATGGGGTCTGAGCCTGATATAAACCCATAAGTTGTCAGCTTAATGATGCCATTTGCCAGCTATGGATCAGTGCTATGTGTTTGCTTTTCCTTCACTATGAGTTTTTTCCTATGCCCTCTCTGCATATGTAGAACCCAGATTTTTATGAAGTCTGCCTTTGCTGTAGTTGAATCCACTGGCTTCAAAAAGCCCAAAAAACTCCCCCAAAAAAGCCCCAAAAACCAAACAAGAAAACCCGAACAGTTCAGTGCAGCAGTTCCAAGCCTGGTGTATGCAGGGCCAAGGTTCACGTGTGAGAATTCCAGGTATCAGTACCCTTTTTGCAGCCTTTGATATAGCAACAGCTCCTTCCCAGCTAAAGAAACCAGACTTGTCAGCACAGCAGGTTTGTGCCCCTGATTACATTCCTGTTTGGACCAATTTTGATAAGATGATGAGAGAATAATGATAATATCTTAAATACATTGATTTTTTTACCTGTTAAATAGTACAAGCAGCCACAAAGGATTCAGAAAATTCCTCTCAATGTGTGGTACACACAAAATCCAACTGCAACAGTTCTATCAGATCATAGGAATTCATCTGTAAAACCTTTTGTGTTATATTTGCTCTACGTTCCTTTGTATGAAGAAAATAGACTTTACCATAATTACAAAGCCTTAATGATAAAAGGCTGAATAAAATCTCATTGTAAATTCTGTAAACATCACATTCTTTGCTCCTCTTTCTTGGGATTTGAAATGTGTGCATACAGAGTTTCCAGAGGAACTTTCACAAGGCTGATGCAGATGGACACCTGTATAGATATTCAGGTCTTGGAATATGAGTAACTGTCACCATCACACAGTGACATCACAAAACCTGTCAGAATGCTGTGAGACAAAGAAGAAATAGCTCTTCTTAATTTTTTTTCCCTTAATCATATTCTAAATGCGCTGTCTGGTTGCAGTGCACTTAAATACAATGGGAGTTGTGAAAAATGAACAAATCTGAATTTCAGCCTTTATGCTTTTCAAAGTAATAATCAAATAAAAAGTTAGTGTGAATGAGTGTGACATCCACAAGTCCAAAATAGAAAAACAAATAGTCTGAAAGACTTCTAGGCTGAAATTAATGTTGGATTCCCACTGTGAGTCCTTAGTAAAAGGTAACATCAAAATCTGTGCTTCTGCCTCTTGTCTAGAGTTGCAATAGTGGCGTATTTTCATTTCCTTAATTTCTCTTCCCTCTTGGCTTGGTGCTCAAGAAGAAGTTCCTGTATGGAATTTATTGGCAATTATAAGAGATGAAAGTTTTTAAATTAGCTATTAAAATGCACACTAATGTCAGAGCTTTAGAGAACGTGCTCATGTGATGTGTTAATTCAATTTTAATGTGGAAAATTAAGGGGGGCGGGGCTTTATTTTAAAAAAAAAGGGATCTATGCAGCATTGCCTAATGAGTTGGCTGCATCTGCTTGGTCATCATATCATTTCAACTTTCATGTTCCCAGACCCTTTTCACAGGGCTGAATCTAAGTGAGAGAAGTTGCAGGTGCATTGCCCTCATCATGCCAAGGTCCTTCTTCCCTGACCCCAGCCCTGTACACTGCAGGCCAGCTCACACGAGCTTCTGACCTAGGGTTTGTTCTCATCCAGGTGCCACTAAGTTGTATGTGATGAGGAAGAAGTGAAAAGTTCAACCCAGGTCTTGTCAGAGGTGTCAGTAACAGCCAGAGAAAGATAAGATTGATTCAAACATCATCCCTGGCTTGAATGCTTCAGCCCACAGTGTGGATCTCTTCCCTCTGAGCTTGCTCTCTGATCACGATAATGATTTAAGTAACAGCTGAAGATACTTTGCATTTTCTTAACATCATCTAGTTCCACTACCAAGATCGATTACTTCAACTATTTTTCTTTTTTCTTTGTTTAAACTGGGCTTTACAAATGATCCCTATAGAACAGCCAAGAAACTTTTGTTGTCTTCACACTCCAGAGAAGTTGAGACTCCCATATAGACAAGAGAGAGCCACAGGCAAAGTCTGTCCTTAAGTGAACCTGCCCTGGTTGATGCCACAAGCTCTTTCCATGTGAAAGCAGGTCTTTGGAAGAAACATTCCTTCAAGAACTGGATCCAGCAAGTCATGAACAAATAACTTTGGTTGTTGCTTAAGGAGAATGATTGGGTGGATTTACAGCATAGGCTTTGTTTGATTAGGTATTACATTAGGTTTGATTGGTACCCTTTAATGATATTTAAAATTCCTTTGCACAGTGTTGCTAGAAAAACACTCTAAAATATTTCAGTAGCATGAAAAACAAAGCATAATGTACAGACCTTACAACAGAATGAATCCTAGTGCTACAGAATTAGTGGTTTGATAATTAGATTTCCTTTATTTTAACTCATGTCCCACTCCCCCTCCCAGAAATGCATCCATTGTCAAATGTCAATATTAATATTGTTTCAGCTGAAGTGATACAGTTGTGCAAGAGGATTATGGCCTTGTCAATAGACCTGGAATTTGCACTCTCGTTCACATGCACGAAAACCTCAGGAATTCAATTTTCAGATGACACGTGATTCTATGGATTGAAGTCTACAGGGGTCAAAGAGTAATCTCCAATTTGTGTCTCCTGTGCCTGCATTAGGGGCCTGTGCACTGTAGAGAAGATAGTGGGGCGTAAATAAATACAGCACCTGTTGGAAAATGCATGAGATTCTTCTCAGAGTTTCTTTTGTTGGTTTTTTGTGTTGTTTCTTGTGACTGGGAAATGCTGATCCTGTCCAGATAGGTAAGCTTTCTGTTTCCTTCAGAAACATAGGTAGTATGGTAATAAACTGTATATTGAGATTGGCCTTGTGTGAAGAATTATGTCAAGTAGAAAAATTGTTTTCTTCCTCAACAAAAAGGCTAAGTTACCCTCAGTGCCTTTAAATCTTATCTTTGCTATAGCAAATATGCAGACCATAAAAGTTTAGGTTGTGTTGCTCTAATTGCTCATGCTGTGTTCTCACCCCTTCTCACATGTTTGAGTCAGAAAGAGTCTGTTCCTAGTAATGGAGGAACTGAAGGGAAAATCCAGTGATTCAGAGCTTGTTTCTCTTCTTACAAGCTGATTGCTGCAATGAGATATTAGCCTGCAGAAGTGGAGGGCCTCTGCAGGGAATGGTGTTTATCTGACAGAAGGATGTTACTGCACCCCTGCCTGCCTCCAGCCATGATAATGTCCCTCCACTGTCCCCTTCCCACACTAGACTTTGCCATTTGGGGAAATGGCAGAACCTCATTTCTCTTCCACCTTGAGTTTCAGTGATATGTCTTCATTCCTGCTGCTCTCTACATGTACTTTGCTGCTTAGATCCACTCCGGCAATAGCTGCATTTCTGCCTTGATTAGAGCTTTCCAATATGCTTTTTCCAGTAATAGCTGTGCATCTATCAGTATCCCAGTGAATAATGTGACTCATTACTTCTGTTTTTTCAGCCTCCTTCTTGGTTTATGCTTTATTGTCTTATTTTGATAGTGATTTGAAGGAAAAGGAAAACTTTTTTTTTTTTAAGTGAAAAATATCCATGTGACTCTTAATAAGGTGAGACAGAGACTATGAAACTGGAGAAGATGGGATTGTTTCCAGCAGTCCTCAGTTTCTAGTACAATTCATTAGTGCAAGACCTAAAATAATTAAGTTCTGTGCAATAGCAACATTTGCACTTTTAAAAGAATCATTGGAGTAGAGAAATGTTACTGTAACTGTGGATGTGAGAAGACTGTTAGCTTTGGCTCTCTCTTGGGAGTTAAAGCAATGGACTGAATTGTGACTTCAGAGGATCAAAATACAGGAATATCCACATGATTTTTGAGATGCTGAGGGAAAGCCAAGTAGGAGAGAGATTTATTTGGAATTGTGGTTACTGTGTCCCTCGTATGAGTTAAACTTGGAGCACCACAGAATAATCTAGGACATAGCAGCAAAGCTTCAGTAAATAAAAATTGTTTGCCTTTGCAGATTTCCTCTCTGGAAACAGAAGGTCTTAATGATACAGGTTTATTCCATTGATCTTCCTCTGGGAAAGGAGGAGAAAGGAATACTTGTCTTCTATGGGCTGGAGAAGACTGGAGCTGTAGGTCCTGTCAGATGTAGATGGGACAGGGATATAGATGAGATAGAAAGTTCTGTGGCAGCCTCCTTTCTGCTAAAATAGAGCCATGGCTTCATTTCACCTTTGAGAAAATGCATCTTATTCTGTTCCTAGATTTTAAAGTTGTAGAGCTCTTGCAGTCAATGGAGGTCCTGGCCCTTCTGTTCAACTTTGTTATTTCTTCAATGGAGTGAAAGAATGGGAAAGAGAACCTGGGGTATTGGTTCTTTGCTTGTGCTTCCCTGCTCCTGGGACAGAGTGGATTGGGACAGCATTCCTGAAGCATGGGACTATTCTGTCTCTCCAGTATCACAGGGAGCAGGGGCTAAGAACATGCTTGAGTTCTTCTTTAGAAATAGATTCCCGTAGCTCACTGAGGAGATGCAAAGCGGATGTACAGTCCCTGAAGCATGTTTAACAAACTACATTCCAAGACTGAAAACTTAGAAAGATCTTTCTATATCTTTTCCTTCATCCTTAGCCTTAACTTGGAAATAAATAACCCCAGACCATATTTTAGAATGAGTTTCAATGTGGTTTTTGCTTTTTTATATTCTGAGTCACATCTTCACAAAAAAAAAAGCACTGTCCTGTCATTCTAAGCGACTCTAGTAGCTTATCTTATTTAATGCTGCTCCATCAAGGTTGCCACATGAACATAATCTTGTAAATGAAGGGACCAATGCAAACACGATCAGTGTCAGACTTTGGCATACATTATATACTTTTCTGATCATCCTTACTTCATGGAGATCAAAGGCTGGAATATACTATCAGATTAGCAAGGACCATTAACTTTTTATTCATTCATTCATTTATTTATTTATTTACAGGGATCAGGAGAAAATGAAAGGTTGCTTAAAAAATGGCTGTAAAACTAATTTGAGCACACTTCTTCGGTTGGAAGTTAGAGTTTGGGTACCACCAAACTCATTGGTTATGAAGTACTAATGCAGGAATCCCAAGACATGGGGAATGTCCAACACAAATATAAATTTCCTCTTTAGGAAAACACTTTTCCTTACGTGCAAGAGAGAACTGATGAGTCCAGGCATCCCCCTGTAACCTGATATTACAGCTCCTGGCTTGCTGCAGATTATGGAAGTTTGTTTGGGGCACTCCCCCACACACTGGAAATAAATATACTTGAAATATTTGGCTGCATCCACAGTGGTAATTATAATAAATTTCTTGCAATTATATATGCAAGAAAATTGCATATATATTGCACAAGTAATGGCAAGAAAATATTTTTATTGCTCCAGCTCAGATAGGTACTGTTAGCTGTTTTTGCAAAGAAACTGAACTGCTGACTTGTATTGGCTCTCTCTTCTTGCTTTCTTTTCTAGGAGAAATGTCATCCATGCTAAGAGAGTTTTTTAGGATTACTTTCTTTGGAAAACTTTTAAATTCAGATAATTCCTTAGAGATGCATCAAAACTAGATACTGTGAAATGTACAGCTTTTCATGAAATCAAGTGAATTCATTATAATACACACAATTTATACAATATCTGAGATGCTCAAAACTCTGTACAGACATTAACTCATTAAATGTGACAATAGTTGCAAGCTGCCACAGTTTTGATTTGTAGAACTTGAAGCCACACTCAGTTTAATTCTAAATAGCCTAGAATTTCAATTTCCTTTCTTTGTGGAAAAGATTGTGTGTGTGTGTGAGAATGATACAAACTATACATTATTCTGTGTGAAAAATATGACCAAATGTTAGTGGATTATGAGAGGAAAAGCTCTAAAAATAAAATTTATAGCTGTTTATGTCCTCATTAGCACACAACTGGTGGAGGGCCACAACATAAAAAGCACAGAAGTCTCTCTTGGCTCATTTTCTCAGGCTGTACCAGAGGAATAAGTCAAAGCACCATATTCCTGAACCATCCACAGCTGGTTTTATGGGAAGGAGTTGATTTATAGCTTGCTTTTTAAGTTCAAGTGGCTGAAAAATCTAAAAATCAAAAGTCTAAGATATGATCCCAGGACCTGTTCTTTAAAAATGCATAATTTGGGAGTAAGCCTTGGATGAGCTGTCTCAATTTTATGTGTAATGACAGTACAGATATCTCCCTCTGAACTAGTGTCCTTAGACCCACTGGGAGACAATGAAATTAAATAATGGCTCCTCTGAAACGTTGCACAGCTTCATCTGCCTCTTGGAAAAATTTGCAGAGTTTGGTTGGTTGTTTGTGTTTTATTTTTTTGTTTGTTTGTTTGTTAGGTTTTTTGTTTGCTTTGGGGTTTTTTTGTCATATGCAATGGCCATCACATATGGAACATTTTGTGAAGCACATCCCTAAAAACTTTCACTTAATATTAAATAAATGTTAATTCAATTTTTCAACTTTTAATTCTTTCTCCTGTTTCTTCTGTTGATGCCTGTAGGCCCTCTGTGCCACGGTTCCTGTGACAGTCTGATGAATTAAATATGCAATCATCCTAATGTCTGACAGGCTGATGGCTGTTCAGAAACTGAGCTGAGAGAAACTCTAAATAAGCCCTTAATACAAATAAAGTGCAGGCATTGACCCTTAAGGACACTGACAACACAGTTTGACCTCAAAGGCAGGAAGACATGGCAAACTGTCTTTGTCCTATCAAGATTTTTTTTTCTTGTCCTTCTGCTTTCCAGTCTTATATCTTCAACTGAGAAAGCCGGTGAATATCTGATTTTTAAAGAGTCTTGAATGTTCATGTGGAGAGTAGCTGCTGGCTTCATCTTCCTTCAGCATGTTAGGCAACCTGAAGAGCATAAAAAAATAAACCAGTCCTAAGATGACTGTCAGCAGCACACTGTCTCACCAGCAGCTCCCCACTGCGTTTTGTTAAACAGGCAAAGCATTTATTGGCAAAGACAAGCACTGTTCTCTGCTAGCACCACAGGCTTTAGAAACAAAGCCTTCTCACCAGGCTGAGTATGATAATTTCCCAACTGGAGAGCAGTTTCTCTAAGTTGTTAGTTTTGGTCACTGTGGATGCAGCCTTAAACTGTGTTATCTCTGTTGTGCCTGTTGAACAGTCAGTGTGACAGTGCTGTTTGAAGGAGAGAGGAAAAAACAGTATTTTTGTGTCTGTTCAAGGTTTACCACTAAAAGCATGTTTTTCTCTGGGTTTGCATCCTGAAAACTATCAGGATCCCTGGTGATTATGCCACGAGAAACAGGAAAATTGCAAAAAACAGTTACTGCTATTGTTCCTATTGAAGAGGGCAGATGTGTATTTCAGCAACATCTGAGAAAATAGATATGCCTGATACAAATAAAATGGCTTTTTTCTTCCTGTGCTTAGTTCAGTCAGGAAGGACAGGACACATCTACATGCTAATCTTCTCTGGAAACTGCTTTTGATTTTGCTTCTGCCTGCTTGGAGGATAAACTTCTTTAACTACCTTTGTTTCCTGAGTTGCTTTCAGCAGCTAATAAGTAGTTCCCTAATTTTGTATAATAAAAGCACTCTACACTGCCTATGAGCAATCTGATTCCTCTGAAGTTGTGTCTTCTCATGTGTGCCTCATATCTCAGCACCAGTGAAGGGGAACGTGTTACCTGCACTTTTTTCATACAGATGCCTTTAACTGAAATTTCTGGCTATAAGACACATCAGCTCAGATACCACAAGATGCATGCGTTTTCTCTGGGCTTGTTTCGTTTGAAAGAATAGAGATTTGTGATCATTTAAACCCTCAGAATTATTTGTTCCTCCCAGCTGCAGGAGAATGTGGCAGAACCACACAAAGTGAGGTTCCCCTTTTCCACACCAAATTGTTCGTGATCACTGCTATGGAGGAAGGATTGTTCCCTCATACTTACAGCAGGTGTGGGAAGGATGGTAAAGAAAGGCAATTTATTGTCTTCCCAGCTGTGCTGATGGTCCAGAGTGTTTGGTCAGGTGCCATGCAGACTCTGTTCTGCAGCCCACTCCTGGCATTGCAGAGCTGCTGCCCTCCTGACGTGCCCCAAATGGAGCAAAAGGGAAGGTGGTACTTCTGGTCTGGCTCTTGCTGGAAGTGGGGAAAAAGTGCTGAAGATGAGGAAAGGAAGTCTCGGGTACATGGACAGGACTAGAGTCTCTCCCAAGTACCCAAAATTATAAAACTTCTAGTTCAGTGAAGTGAAGCAAAACTGTACTGTGTTTTGGTGCCTATCCTAGTCCATTTTTCTTGCCTATGGGGTAAAATGCACTGTAAAGTGAATTTGCAGCTATTCTTTTGCTGTCTCTTTTAGGTAACTCTTTAAAATATGCTACGTAGTGAGTTGCTTTGTTGCAGGAGGTTCTTAAGTATGAAGAATTGTATTTCTTTAATGTAATGGTTGTTTCTACTTCCCCCCAATGTTTTTTGAAGTGTTGGTATGTTCCTTTGATACTGACAATTTTCCCCTCCCAGTTTTGCTTAACCCTCTCTCCCTCTCTTATGTCAATCCCTTAAAACTTCTCCCCTTGTTCTAGAAAGTGCCCTAGTTTAAAGTTGTCCATTGGTCCTTTGCATGTGAACCCACCTCCCTGTTAAATTTATTGGATCTGTAAGATGTCTATTGTATTGTAACCCCACCCTTCTCATTTGTCATTGGTCCCTGTCTCACGCTCCTCCCAGTTTCCTAAACCCTTAAAAGTTCATGTTCTCCCTAGCCCAGGGTCCTTATGAGGGATCCCCCATTAGGCAAATAAACTGTTACTGCCTGGTATTTTGATCCCTCCAGGTCCTCCTCGTTTCTCTTTTATTTATCCGGACGCGTCTCTGCCAACTGCCCGTAAGTGGCACTCGGTTTTGCCTCACCACTGCTCCCGTGGAGCTCCAAAGCAGGAGACTTCCATCTTGGCGTGGTGCCTCTGGGAACCGGGCTCACAGGGCATCGCGTCATTGCTTCAATAAAGTCACACGTGTCTTGAATATCTGGCCTCAACAGTGGGATTTCATAACATGGAAAACTGAGCCTTGGGTTTTCAGAGGGGCCAGCCCTCTGTGCAAATGTCCATTGATAGTTCATTTGATCTGTCTGTGTTCCTTCATTAGGTGTTTAACCACTGGCTATTGATCTGTGGTCCATTCCTAGTTGAATTGAAATTAAAAAAAAATAAGGCAAAAAGAGAGTGAATGGCGGAGAAGGAAGGATGTGCTTATATTGCTTTTGCTTAACATGCTGCAAACTTGTTCTACTACAGAGCTTCCACACTATTTGACCCAGGAATAGGGAACTGAGTAGACTCTCTGGCCTAAAAATATTCACAAAAGGCTCTTCTCACATATCAGGCTCCCTTTTATTAATATCAAATATTAAAACATCAAAGCCAGAATACAGCAAAAACCAGTTCTCACTCTCCCCATTATGCATGATCAGACCCATTTATAGACTCTCCCCTAAGCTCCCCTGACATCATCAGGTGGCTTTCTGCAGCCACTGTGAGTTTGCAGGATAAAACAGAGCACACTGCTGCTTCGACATGGGTTAATATTTGAATATGGATGTGTGGATGTGTATGTGCCTCTCGGGGGTCCAGCAGCAAAACAAAACCTTGAGTGTTTGCCAGCATTGCCTGCGTTGTGAGAACTGAACGTTCCCCCCAGGTTCACTAAAACACAGGTTCTGGGCTGAGGGCATCCGCAGCAGCCCTGTGCTGCCGTGGCTAGGAGCGGAGCCGCCGGCGCCCAGCGGGGTCAGTGGGGACAGCACTGGAGATGGGGACAGCACCGGAGATGGAACAGCACCAGTGATGGGAACAGCACCAGTGATGGGGACAGGACCAGTGATGGAACAGCACCGGTGATGGGAACAGCACTGGTGATGGGGACAGCACCCAGTGATGGAACAGCACCGGTGATGGGAACAGCACCCAGTGATGGAACAGCACCAGTGATGGGGACAGCACCCAGTGATGGAACAGCACCAGTGATGGAACAGCACTGGTGATGGGGACAGCACCCAGTGATGGAACAGCACTGGTGATGGGGACAGCGCCGGTGATGGGAACAGCACTGGTGATGGGAACAGCACTGGTGATGGGGACAGCACCCAGTGATGGAACAGCACTGGTGATGGGGACAGCACCGGTGATGGGAACAGCACTGGTGATGGGAACAGCACTGGTGATGGGGACAGCACCCAGTGATGGAACAGCACCAGTGATGGAACAGCACCGGTGATGGGGACAGCACCCAGTGATGGAACAGCACCGGTGATGGGGACAGCACCAGTGATGGGGACAGCACCCAGTGATGGAACAGCACCGGTGATGGAACAGCACCAGTGATGGGGACAGCACCCAGTGTTGGGGACAGCACCGGTGATGGGGACAGCACCCAGTGATGGGGACAGCACCGGTGATGGGAACAGCAGGGCAGCCTGGGCACTGCCAGGGACCCCAGCAGTCCAGCGGGTCCTCTGGGGAACAGTGGCTTGAGAAGCAAACACCACTGCAGCAGGGCTCCTGGAATTCTGATAAAAGCCTGTGTGTTTCAGGAACCTGGTTTGTTGGTATTTGTGATACACAGCATCGTGATTCCTACCCATGAAATGCATACTTTTCTTACTGTACCACTTGTGTGAGAGCTCCTTACCCTTAAGTCCAACATCCTCTCAGTATTTAAACTTTGATGGAAAATGTGCCATGGTGTTCATTTACAAAATGTTTGTTACTTTCTTTGCTTCCAATAGTCATGGGTAAGTGATGGATAAAGCAAGTGTGGATTTCCCTGTGGCTGCTATGAGGAGACTTAAAGATCAAAGCTAATTATTTCCCTGTGTCTTCAGATATGTAGAATTCTAAAGTTGTTTGTTAAAATATACATTACTTTCTGGAAGAAAATTTCAAATGCATGCACATGAGCACACACATACACTAACAAACACGTGTACAAAAATGCACGTTTCTGGAATTTAGTTTTTAGTTTATTAATTTTTTATCAATCAGTTTTTAAAGATAATCTTGATTATCTACAGCAAATAGCTGGTAATTTCTGAGTAGCTCTGTATATCTGAAAAACGCATCAAATTAATGCCTGTACATTGCAAACTGGACAGTGAATTACATGTGAGGCAAAGCTTCCCTGCTCTAGCCTTTCGGTCAGGCCAGAAAAAATCAGCTCCAGATTTTCCTCTCCTGTTCTCCCCATAATGTGAAAAGGTGAATGGGGAAATAACAAAGCAAGTGCCAATGTCCCTTAAGCCTGGTTTAGTTCTGAAGCCAAAATTTGTACCAGAGCTAGCTTCTGAGGTAATGCAAACCCAAACAGCTTTAATGAGTTCTGTTTACAATCTGGCCTTCAGTTATTATTTAATCTGGAGGAGCCAGCTTGTCTTTACTAATTACACATTACCAATACCTTGCCATGCTTTGTTCATTAAAGCAAAGTAAGAAATTCAATGCATATGGGTTAATGACTTTTGGATTTGTGCAGAAGCTTGTCCTACAAATGCTTTAAGGTCAATGAGAAGTTTCTCCAGGCAATCAAATTTCTTGAGCTTGGACTCTGTGAAGTAATAAACAGGAAGAGTAATTAACAGATTATTTAAACAAGCAAAAACGGGGCAGGTTCTGAATCTGTCCTTCTCTATCAGAGCCGGAATGATTTGGCAAAGGTTGGAGCCATCACAAAATGGCTCCACTTTGTCATCCTCTGCTGATGCTTTGCCACGTCAGGCCTGCCGAGCAGCAGGCTTGTAAACAAACATTTTACACTGACACCCTGAAAAGCAAAATACTGCTGGCTTCAATTTAGATGCCATTAAATCTTCAGCTGGAGACTGCTCTGTGACATTTTTGATTTTGCATGCATAACGTCCTGTAACTCAATGACAATGTCGGCTCTCCCCATCATTCCTAAGCAAAACAGCTCTCTTAGCCAGGAGAATGTAGATGACAGATGTTTCAGATCAGTCATTGCAAAGAGATAACAGGAGTGTTTTGGATCATTACAGGACATGAATCTTTGAAAGTAATTACAGGTGGTAACAACTGGTGTGACAATTGAGTCCCTCCAGCCTGTGCTTCACCTTAGAAAACAACTACGTGGGATATTTCCCCATAGGAATGTGCTGCTGCCTGCCAGATCCTGCTGTTTTGATCTGAAGTCACACTGTGCATGCTAAAAAGGAGAAATGTTCTTAGCACAAGTTTCTTGTTAGCATAGCAGATCTAACAGAAATCTAAGGAACATGGCAAGGAACATGGATGTCAATTTTCTCCCTGTTGATAATTAAAAAAAAAAAAAGTTCTTGTTTTTGTGTGCTGTGCTATCAAACTGTGATATTTAGCACACCATATACCCATGGTGTATTTTATATAATCTTTCTTAACAGGGATATAATTTATATTTATTCTTTGAAGAGCTAAATTCTTGTTGACTTCAGCTGAAGCTGAATATAGACATACTAAACAATGAGGAAAAGGTTTAGTATCTGGTCTTTTCATGAAAAATACAGAAAGATAATACTGTAATAAAATAACTCCTCAGGTTTTAAACTCAGAAATTATTCTACTTCACCCTGATTGCTTCAATATGATTTAAATACTATAGTATTTCATGTGTTTGTGTACCTTACTAGAAATCATTTATAAATTGTGGTTTGAAAATGGAGATATCCTAAGTTAGTCTCTGATACTGTTAGTTAATAAATATCCTCCTTCTCTTTTCCTCTAGCTGAAGAGTATTTTAGCTTAAGAAAAACTTTTTGCCCTTTCAAGCAGTCTGCATGTCACTGCAGCCCTCTTCTCTTGCAGCATGCTGGAGCAGCCTTTCTTCCATCTCTGCTTCATCAACTCTTCTTTCCTGTTTTTCTTCCTTTTTTCCTTTTCTTTTTTCTGGAAAGCTGTTCATTGCTTTTCTCATTATTCTTTGCTTTATTTCTCTCTTTCTTTTATTATGGTGCTCTCCAACAATCTTATTTAACTTTACAAAACACGATAGATTTTTTTTTCCTCATGGCAGGTAACAAGATAAAACCGTACTGCCTGGTGAACAGGCAGTGGGGATCTGGTGGTGTCTCTCCCTTCTGCTCATATAAAACTTACACATGGAATATATCAGATTTTACTGAAGGAGCATCTTAGCTGAATTAGTAAAGCTACCAATCTTCTCATATGAGGCAACCAGAATGGGAGAGAGAGAGAGAGAGAGAGAGAGAGAGAGAGAGAGAGAACAGTCTGGGGAGCCCTGTGCCTCAGAGAGAGGCAGAGAATGAGGGGCAACAGGAAAAGAAACATTCCTGGGAAAGAGACAGGCAGAAAAAAAAGACTTGAGTTTTGGGGAAAGGTATGCAGAACATGCTGTGAATCTGGAGAAATCATATACAGCAACAAAATATCTAAGGCCAGGCATAGCTGAACCTGCATCATAAAGAATGCTGAGGTAATTTCAATATCTGTAAGACAGGGATAAGGTGGAACTAGTGATTTGTTTACCATATAGCATATGCTGGCACAGGCTGTTTGAGAGAGAACAATCCTGAACAGAATAAAAAGGGGAAGCGCTCACAAGATGCAAATTGGCCTTGCTGTTTAAAGAGAGTGAAATCTATGGAGAGAGACCAGTTTCCTGGAAATTTCCCATGTGTACACTTAGAAAGGTGGTTTTTCCAATTTCAGTGTTTCCTTGCTTCCATCCAGACTTGGATTCATATCTCAGAAAGAATATATTTTAAGTCGTCTGCCTCATTTAGATTAGTTATACTTCAGTTACCAATGCCAAGCTTTTAAATAAATTAGAAAATGGAAAAAAAAGTATTTAGGAGAAGTTCTGCAGCAGGCTGCATTCAGGCAAATTTGCTAAGAGACAGCTAGAAGGCTTTGAGAAATGTCTCTGGATCTAAATTACTCAATTCTGCTCATTCACAGCACATTCACACTATCAGGACTGTGATAAGGGGCAGTTTTTTAAGTGGCTTAATAATGAAGTGTTTCAGCAAGTGGCTAATAAGGAAGTCTGTGCTGCCTTAGCTTGCACCAGCTGACATTTGGTGATGACATCTGCAGGAAGGTGCACTGGTTTCAGGTCAGGGAAGAAGAGTCTGAGTGTTTCTGGAGTGATCTCTTTGCATTGACCTTCTCCTGGCTAAATGCTGTTGTTTAACATTAACATGCAGGAGGAGTAGAAATATCGGTGGTGCACTCAGCATGCCGAGAAAGACAAAGACCCTGCCCGTCATAAATAAGGGAGTACTGTAAAATATTTTGTTTTTGAGTGCTGGACTAACTCACTGTGGGGCTGGATTTAGCACCAGACTTCCTTGACACAAAGGGCACCGTGTGTCAAGGTAATACCAAGTCTCTGGTTACTATAAAGATGAATGAAATTTTTTAATGAATAGTTCGCAACTCCAGCTTTCTTTCTGGTGTACTGGACAATTTCATGGCCTGACAAATATCTCAATCAGGCACTATTAATTTAATCTTCTATTCAGCCAATAACACCATCCAATAACTTTTGTTCTGAATCTAACACCTCTCCTGGTAAAATAAGCCTATTTTTTTCTCCCTGACTAGACTAAGGGATTTTCAAAGTCCATGTGAATGCTTGTGTTTTTCGGTTTGTTTTTTTTTTTTTTTTCCATGAGATATCACTGCGAATTTAGCAAGTGCTGTTTTTGCTGGAAACCTTTTACAAAAGAGAAAAACAAAACAAACAAACAAAACCAAATCAAAACAAAAAAAGCCGAAACCAAATAAAAAGACCACAAAAAAACCTCAAAAAACCCCAGCCAGCCAACAGAAAAAGCCCACAATCTTTTCATAATAATAATAAAATATGGTTGAGAAAAATCTATGTAAATCATGTAAATATGGCCTATAGAATATAGGATTCTTTCAATGTTATACCTATATATTTTAATGAAATGTGAATCAAATGCATTTAGCAGGTCACATACATATTCTACAAGATGGATTGTCTGTATTTCTGCCAATTATAGGGCTTGTAGAGATTTGGAAAGAGCAGAAAAACTGGCTTGAGAAATCAGCCTCCAAACATGTCATGGTGTCTGTACTCTTGTTTAAGTCCATTTCTTTTTACCAGGTGGACTGTCCTTGGAAATAAGGGAAGATGAAGGTGGACATGTCCTTGCACACAATTTTGTTGGTGATTATCCAGTGGCCAGCCAAACTGACATAAATCTCTCAATGTTGGCCATTCTCCTCTGTCTGAAAAAGTTAAATAAATAGTATGTTCTAAACCCAATCTAATTCTGCATCTGAAATGCAAGCAATTTATCCCAAAACTCAGTTTCTGATGCTTTACCAACACTCTGTGCCAAATCTCTTCAGTCACAATATCCTTTCCTCGTTGCTACCCAAACAGACATGTGTCACCCCAGGGTATATTGTAAAATAATGAGCCAGCCTAAAGCAGCAGTTTCCCAGCAAATACAGCAAGCTGATGATGGACAGCAAATCAAGCCTCTATCGGCAGCAGCCCCCTGAGGTGCTCTGAGGTGTAATCCTCCTAAGGGCTGAGGTCTAAAGAAAACTTTCTAAGCTATGTGAGAAGTTTCCCTCTTAGAAAACACTTCTTGGAGTGTAATGACAAAACTTGTAGGGCCACACTGACCATTGATCCTCAACATCAAGGCTGTTTATGGCTGTCCTTCTGAGAGAGGTTTCCTGCACTTCATTAATTTAGGGATTTCCTTTCTTTCTTTGCTGATTTCCCATGACACACCAGGTACAGAATACATTATAATAATTAGTTCCTTGCAGCTTGGCTCTAAAGCTCAGTGGATATTTTATTTTATTTTACATTACCATTCGACCAACATCAACTGAAGATCATTAATGAGCTTATACAAAATGCAGGAGTCAGTAGGCAATGGAAGAGCAGTTCTCATCAGCTTTCATAGACTCTGGCTCAGCCTTCAGTGCTCACCCTTTAATTTGCTTCCTTGCTATCAGAGCGAATCTTCCCATTGCCATCCACGCTGCTGGGTGAGCTTCTGCAGAGTCATGTTGCTCAAAAATGTCCCTCTCTCTTCTCACCCCCCAAAAAATATCACTCAAGAGAGCAAGGGCAGCTGGCAGCACAGCTGGATCTGTGTCAGAGAAGAGCTCACTGTCCATTTCATTTCCCAGGAACTTGTAAACATTGGACCAGGAATGGAAACAGTAGGGAAAGGTTGTCTCTGGAGATGAGTTAGAACTTCTAAAAGAAGGTGAAAAAAGTTTGACTTGAAGTTAAGGTCTTGTTTCTGGTTAAGTTGTTGAGGGAACCAAGCTTCCTTTAATTTGATCAACAATTTCCAAAGATTCCTATTATGGTGTCTTTGGAAAGGAAAGAAGGATGGGGGAAAAACAGTGATTTTGGAAAAGTAAATTAATCCAAAAGCAGTCAGTTACTAACATAACTGACTTCATAGACATTGTCACTGTTTCTTACCCATCCAATACCCTCAGAGTGGTTGAGTGTATTATTTTGGGATTAGCATCAGTAAAGAGTAGGTTTGTTTAAGGCTTGCAAAACAGGCAGTTCAAGCATAGGATTAGAAATAAGTGGTCACTGTAAGAAAAAGGAGCTCTGCTAAACAATTTTCAGTGTATTCTTGAACAGTTCTGTAAAATTAATCTGAAAGCCCCAGGAGGTTGATAGTGAAAGGTAATCTCAGCGGAAGTCTTTAGAATTGTTTGAATATATTTTGTTTCTTTTGTTGTCTTTATTTGAATGCCTGTTTTCTGACAATAGAGTTAGAAATAAGAAGTAATTATGAGACAAAAAACAATCCCTTTTGTTCCAAACCCTTTCCTAAATGAAATTTCAGCTATGTAGTCACATCTAAGGAAAATTCTGATGTTGATGGTCAGTTCTTTAAAAGACAAGCAAACAAAAAACCAAACAAAGCGCATATTGCCATTAAATAAAGGCAATTTTGTCTACCTTAAAATTTAAATTTGTATTGTAAATGCCATGCTCAATAGCTGTTTGGATGAAGTGTGTGAGTCTTGAGCTCAACTTCTTTTTCTTTTTGCTAAGCCAGTACAATTTCCTAGTTTTATTAAGATCTAATGTAATCTTCAGATGTGAAGGTCCGTGTCAATAGGGATGTCAATTGGCTTCAGTTTAAGGAGTTCTACTGGATTTTGAAAGAACTGTTATGTGTCTGTTTAGTATTTATAATTAATTGTGCTCCTGTTTTTGTAGTTCTTTATGGAATTATTTTGGAATACCCTCACTCTCTGTTTGATTTCAGAGCACTGTAGCTCATTGTAACATCAAGCTCCATGGATATGTTCTGTTTTGTTCTATTTATGAGAGATGGGTAATTTACAGGCTCTGGGTCATCTATGGCCTGCAATGTTGCCTCACAGAGCCTGTGGCAGACCATCATTTTATTCTGGATAATGCTGCATATTAATAGAAGGCCTATCGAAGACATTTGAGAGGCCTGTCTGGATGAGGAAAAACGTCCTCATCCTAATCCAAAGTAGCATTCAAAGAGGTAATAATGACAGGAAAATAAAAATCTTGTTTTGTGCATCACTGTGTTTAGATGTGGACCAGGAATTTCCAAGTATTATCTCCATGGTAATTTAGATCCCCTTTCTTTCTGCTATGGGACTAGAAATCTGCCATTAAAGGGACTTTTGAGATGTCCTTGAAGGTACTGGCTGGGACCAGAATGATAAATGATAATGACTCTGATGGCTGTCAGGTTGTGTTGCCATCACTGTCTCTCAGGATGTTCCTCCCATGGACTGAATCTGCTGTCACTGCCACCTGGGTTAGCATAAATGCCACCCTGTCTTCTAATTGACATGGCACATGAGCTTCCTGCAGATAGAGAAGGTGCCCAAAAAGTCCCTGGTAAGATTTGTCCCTGATGGGGTTAAAGGATAAAGAAAAGCCAGGTAGCCCATGAAATCAATGCAGGGCCACACATGCTGGTGTTTTTTGCCATGAAAAGCACGGGCAGGGACAGCCAAATCCCAGCAGCACTGCAAGGAACAGCAAAATGCTGTGGCACCTCACTCCTGTTTCACACACCCGCAGAGCTGGCTGTGGCTGGAGCCGTAGCAGCTGTTCACTAAATTACCTGTCCTCTCATTTTTTGTCTTATTTTCTTCCCCCTGTCCTCACACTCCTCCCTCCCTGCCAACCCACTCAGGGGAAGCTGCTTCCTCTGCAAAAGCTCCTGTGTGGGTTTCAGGTCACAGCAGAGCAGGAGGAAAGAGCTTTCAGGTCTGACACGACATCTTCCCCTACAATGACTGCACAAGGGGGTATTTTTGGAGCAAATCTTGTGATAAGGACTGGAAGCCTTTGGTTCAGTCCTCACTGCTCTAACAATGAAAGGCTAGTGTTTATTTTCCAAAAAATTCTAGTAGTAGTAGCAGCAGTAACAACTTCAACAGATGGTTTGGCTCATAGGAAACCTCTGAAGGAAATAAAACAAACGTACAGCTTGTTGAAGGAGGTAACTGCCACTAGCAGATGAACATTAGGGTAGATTTAATAACTTCTTTTCCTAGCACCCATCAAAGCATTTGTTTTGTCCATTACAGCAGTTCTGCAAGTTTCTTAATCTCCCGCTTTAGTAATTTTCCTTTTCTGAAACTCTTGGAAAGGCTGTCACTTCCCCACCCTCCACTGGTCTTTTTTCTTCCACGGTGGTGCTGCACTCTCCATTTGTGGGTTGCAAAGCAGAGTGCTGTAACTATCTGTGCTCAAGGCCTGAAAACAGACAATTTGGTGGATTGCAAATCAGCTTCAAACCCCATTTCACTAGCAGCACCCTTGGACTGCAAGTTATAAATAATTCCAACAATTCTAAACATCGAGAATGCTATGAATTATGAGCTTTTCATCAGAATACCATGTAGGATCAATAGAAACAGAAGGTGTCTAGATAAGCACATTTCATAATTACTGCTTAGAACTGCATAAATCAATTTACCAGCACACTTCAGGAAAAAAAGTTCATTTTCTTAAAGATGTATTAAAATAATGGTAGCTTGATGGAAGGTTACATTCCATCTCCCTTTTAATAATACCTCTTAAGAAATTTAATTTGAGCTTCAAAGGGAGCTAAATTAAATACCAATCCTGTATAAATGGATATGACATATTTATGTTTCATTATTTAATTTTATACCCTCCCCTCCCCCCAAAGGAAATGAATCAATCATTTTGTTCCTCTTCATTTCATCTTACTCTTTCTTGTGCAGAACTGTATCCTGGAAATAATCAAGTTTCTTTGACAATCAGTTAATAAACAGACACTTAAATATTCTTTTCTTGCAGCCTAATAGGCAGGCAATGAGGTTGAAAGACATTGCATAATGCACATCATACTTGTTCCTTTTCTCAGATGAATTTAATAAATCCTCAAGCTCTCTAGTACTTTTAAGAAGATTTATTTCAACTGTCTAACCCATCAGTTAAAAACAAAATGTGAAAATTTAGTCATTTTGATGCAAAGTTTCTTGTATTAGTGTATCTGATCATTCTTTCTTGGGCTAAGTGCCATATAATTGGCTTTAAAATGGGGAAAAATCACTGTATCACTTCTCATGGAAGTGACCATCAATGAGAATAATTTTTCCAACAAATTTGAATTTATAGAAATTTATTTTCATTAGACTGTTGTGTTAGGAGATGGTAGTGCAAAACTGAAGAAGAACCAATACCACATAGTTATTTAAGAAGTGGAAAATTATGATGAAGGCCCATTTTTTAGTTCTTTGTAGCCGTCAAATGTTTAAAACCCTTTGAGAGAAAGAGTAATTCATGTTAAAGTAACTGAAAAATGGCATCAAGTAAAATATGGACTTTCCAAAATAGATCACACAATAACTGCATTTGATTAGGGAATTTCCCTTACAGCAAAGGTAGGGTTTTTTGCCTTTAAAAAAGCATTTCGTAAGTTACAAACTGGGAAAACAAATAGAGAAGGAAAAGAGACTTGGAGCATCAGAAAATTAGTATAATGGAGGAATAATAACTTATAAAATAAGGAATAAAAAAAGAAGATGATAGCAAGCAGTGGTGGAAGGAGGTATATGAAGCTTGAAAAACATAACTAATACAGTTGATAAAGGTCACATTTTGGAATTGATTGTACCAATTATTTTCAATAATAACCTTGTATTAACACAGTCCTGCTTCTTAGGCCAATAAGCTGGTGAAATGAAGATGGAGAGCATTGTTAACACAGATGGTCAGGTTATTCTACAGAAAGAATCACCAGCTGGAATGTTGATGTTGGGATAGAAATTAAGAACACAAAATATATTAAATATTTATACATACATATATATA
>WEKY01011627.1:0-51020 GCA_013390045.1 Picathartes gymnocephalus
ATAGTTTTTTCTCTAGCAAATCATCAACACCTTTAATATTCCACATTTGTTAATTTTGGTGCTTTTTTCAGAACTGTTTATTTTATTAGGTCTCTTGGAATTGCCGTGTTGACACAAATGATATAGCTTCCTCCCTTATCTTTCAGTAATTGCTTGTCTGAAATCATGCACTGTAAAAAAAGTTCAGACTACTGTAAATTTTTTACCTAGTTCAATTGGTATTGCAAATATTTTTATTATGTATAGTATCAAAATAACATTTATTAATGCACATGTATGGGGGACAAGTGGGTATCTTTCAGGGTCACTGTACACATTTGTCCTGTGAATTTCTACATTCATCCTGTGAATTTGTGTTTTGAAGCAGCTGAATTAAGCAGTGAATTGTGTACTTTGTGTGTACTGTGGTTTTTTGGTTTAGCGAATAGATACTAATCTTTTGTAATCAGGAATGTTAATTCTTTCAAGGGTTTGTATTTAAGGATGATACCATAAAAAAAGAATGAAAAGGATTGATATCCAATTCAGCTTTCCTGTTAATGAGAAGTGGGAATATTATTTTCATATAGTATTACATTTTGACAGTAAGTGTTCGTAATTGCAAGGGACTTTATGCTGTATTAATAACTGTTATTTAGGCAAGCCCTGAGGAGAATCAAGAAGGAAATTTTGGTTCAGAGCACTCTGCATCACCATCACAAGGGAGTAGTCAACAGCAGTTTTTAGAGGTGGAAACAAATGTAGATGATTCAATGGATATTCAACAACAGGTAAAACTATTTAAAATTTTATTACAGAAATTGAGGAAAACATGTACTAACATGATTTCAAGTGGTATATATTGTGAGTATATTTATTAAGTGTTATTGAACATCTTTCATGTCTGACCTCAGGACATGGATATAGATGAAGGTCAGGATATTGCTGAAGAAGAGATTTTTGAACAAGAAGAAAAGAAATCAGCTGTTCGTTCAAGATCAAGAACTCGTTCAAGATCTCGTTCAAGGTTTTGTAACTATCTTGTATTAAGTAAATGAATTTTTTCTGAAAAAAAGTTGCAATTTTTGATTGTCAGTCTCAATTTGGTATTTTCCAAAATTGTCATAAGCAGTTTTTGGCAGTGAAGAGACATGTTCATTAAATATTTGTGTGTTAGATGCAGACCTTTGGTCTATGACAGATCATTTGCTATATCTGTGGTTTAACTGAAATTTTTTTTAGCACCTGTTCAGGTTACAGAAATAACTAACACTAGCCAGCTGGACAGGCTTTCTGTGCCAGACAATCAGGTACTGTAGATACAGAACATTTTGAATATGTTTTATTTTAAGGTGTACATTTGGTTCCTCACCCAAATGGCATAAAGTTTATTTCCTGAAGCAGTTTCAGTCAATATAATGGAAATATCTGTGTAGTGCCTAAAGTTTGTAGTTAAAAGACAACTAAGCCAGAGTATTTTTTTTTAATTCAGCATACTAAAATTAAGTGTTTTGTAGGTCACCAAGAAAACGAAGGTCTAGATCACGATCTGGTTCTCGTAAGCGGAAACACAGAAAACGTTCACGCTCAAGATCAAGAGAAAGGAAGAGAAAGTCATCTCGGTCGTATTCCAGTGAAAGAAGGGCTAGGGAAAGGGAAAAAGAGCGTCAGAAAAAGGGATTGCCTCCTATACGGTCAAAAACACTAAGCGGTAAGTGCCACCTGCTTATGGTTTTAATAATGTAGGATTAAATGGAAAAAAGGCTTTGTTTTCATTGACAGAACAAGATTTATCTTGACTAGTTATATATTTATAAGTTTAATTTCTGATGTTTCTTGCAACTTAGAAAGGTACATCATGTCATCTTAGCCAAGAGCAAGTATTATACTGTTCTAGTGATGTTTTTACTCACACTGGCACCGCTGATTTTGCTTCTAAACAGAGAGCAGCAAGAGCTGTCTCTAAGTTACAATCTTCTTTCTCTTTAATGCTGTGTTTAATGGGGCATTTGAAGGTGCCCAGCAGTTGGTGTAAAAATTGTTAGACTGATGGTACACACTTCAGACGCTTTGATGAATATCTTAGAGGCCTGGGTTTTAAAACATTTACAGTGTTTTTAAAATAGATTTTCAGAGGAATGTAGTGCCAAAGCAGGTGGAATTTGCTATGGACAGACCATAAAGGTGGCATCTTAAGAAAATATTCAAAAAATTAAGTGGATTTCAGCTTGTGCAGACTGCTGCTATGCACTGCTGTCATTTCTACAGAGAATTTACATACTAAAAAAAAGGGAAGGTGGGAAGGAGAAAAATAACTTCCTCCACACAGTTGCTTAAATCAAAGGGAATGTATTTTGAGAATTTAACTTTGTTTAGATAGGTTATAAACTGTTTCTGATGTAGTTTTGCATTTATCTTGTGTCTTAAAACTGTATTGTTTATCTGACAAGATAAACAGCTCACAACTCACTTTTGTAAAGGAAAGAGTGTTCTGTTCTCTTCATATTAATATTTTACATCATTCCAAGGTGACTTTTAGCTGGGGACTGTACTACAGTTTAGAAGGGGTTTTTTTCCTTCTTCTCTGATTTTTCACATGAAAAGAGACAAAAATCGGTTTTGTGGTGTAGATTTCTCCCAGCAGTCCACAAGGCAGGGAGCTATAATCAGAATGGTTGGGAGCTGAGAGACAGAGATGTTAAGTAACCTAATCAACAGCAACAGCAGCATTGTGAAGTGTAAAGGAGATATTAGGGAGGCTAAGTGAAGTGTGGAAACTTTGGGGGGAGGTAAGTGATTAAATAAATAAGTAATTCACCTGACAAGTGTTCTACTTCATGAAATTTGTTTGGTGACAGCCACTCTTATTATTTGCTGAGATCTGAAGAATTGTTTTATAGAGCTTAATATTATGAGATACAAAAGGGATATCTACAAGCATGTAATGAACAAGTTTTATTGTAGAGAAATCTTACGACTGGTCATTCTCAGCACTGCAGACTACTGATGTCAATTGAAAATGACAGTTGACAAAGGAATGCATGGCTCTGGTTTCCAGTTTGGTGCACCAGTATTGATACAGAAAGGAGATGAGATGTATCAAGATAATGATGAAGAAAGAATGTTTCCTTGGTTAAGGATAGGGCATGCCAAGAAATCGAAGTTGCACACATAGATTGGGCAATATTTGGGAGACAGTGAAATTGGAACCATGTACATACGGGAGAAGGAATTCTTAGCTCATGTCAGTGAGTGTTTAGCAAGGAGGGTGGGTGGGCATTTGGAAAGCAGGTTGCAGGGATCTAGGCTTGTGGTGGAATTGGCAAGAATCAGAAGTATTATGGATGTCTTCAGCCTGAGTGGCCTCAGATAAACTTATCTTTCCAGGTTGTTCCCCATGCTAAATTACTAGAATTTTTGCAATTTCTTTCAGGTGAAAATGCAGTCCATAATACTGCAGTATTAAGTTCCACCTGTAATACACTTACAGTCAGTTAGAACTTAGTCTTACTTTGTTAAAATTGACTTTAATCCTAAAGGCATGGGTTTTTTAATGGAAAGTAGAAGAGAAATGTTTTGGGTCTTTTCCAGAAGTAATTTATAATGATAATCTACAGAATTCTATGATTTTATTTCTATTAAAACAGCTATTTTGTTTAAAAGAAAATGAACCAAGAAGAATGAACACTTGTAATGAATATGTTTGGTATTGTTTAACCCTTCAACATTTTTATTAATGTACCTAATCTCCATATAGTAAGTAATAGATTTACTATTCTTGGGTTTTTATCAGTGATTCCTGTATAGTTTTAAAACCTTTTACATTCATGCTATAGTGTATTTCATAAGCTAACATTGAGTATTTTTTTGAATGTGTCTCTTGACAGTTTGCAGTACTACTCTTTGGGTAGGTCAAGTAGACAAGAAGGCTACACAGCAAGATTTAACGAACTTGTTTGAAGAATTTGGACAAATAGAGTCAATTAATGTAAGTAAGCGTGTTGCTATGCTTTTTCAGGAATTATAGACTAGAAACTTAAGCATGTTTATATCTCTGAATTCCTTATAGCTGCCTAGACTTGTATTTAGGAGACTTTTCTATCACAGTTTAAAAATTGTGGCCGTGGCAGTTGCCACCACCTGGTTTTGAAGTACTCTATTTTGAAGAGCTGAAGACAGTACACTTCAAGGTAAAGGCTCTTCCTAAGATCTAGCAATTTATGCAGTTTTTAAACCAGGATTTAACCAAAAAGTTTTGGTTGTTCTGGTTTACTGATGTGTCATGGAGCAGGTATCATTTTTCCTTGGCCTAAGGACACGTTTGGATCTGTATCCACATTCTTCTTGATTACCTTCTGAACAGAGGATTCCCTAAATAGAATCCTTTTTGATAAAACATTTAGAAGAAAAGAAATTGTACTGTGAACAAAAGTTTATTCTAAAATCTGACAGTTAAAAAGATTCTTATAATTGGGAGATAAAATTCTCTTTATTTAGAGTCAGGTATTTAGAGTAGTACCTCAGTTGCCTATAATTCAGCTTCAAAAGAAAATATTTTTCTCCTAAAACAGCACATCTGCATGAGAGAAATCTGGATTTTGTTCTTGCTTCAGCAGTTTTAAAATGCTTCTTGTGCAATTTCATTCATTTCAGATAATACTTTTGCTGTTTTCCTGTCATATTAATATATTCAGATATGTAATTAATAAGGAATACTTCTTGTGGCTGTGCAGAATCTTCTAAAAAGTTTCACAAGTGAAAACACAGCCTGGTAGCCAGACATTTAAACCTCATTTTGATTTGCTGGGACTATCAATTAAGGAAAGTAATGTAACAACCATAAATGTTCCAGTGCCTGTTATATTTCAAAGGCAAACCATGTTGTAGATAGTTCATCCTACGCGTTTCACAAAGCTTAAGTACCTAGAAGAACAATGTATATCTTAATGCAGTTCTTACAAAATATCTTTACGATCTGTCATCTTACATGTTTGTTATGTTACTGTGTGCATTTAAACAGTGTAAAAGCACACCAAGATTTTTGACTAAAACGGATATGAACAATTGTCATATATAATATGTAAGTTTGCAAAGATTACATGCCATGTCATGCAGAAAATGAATAAAACATGCTATACATACATAAACACAATAAAACATTAGAAAAAAGTCACATTCAAGAATGAGGAGTCTACCCTTCAAAAATGCAATATACTTTTAATCACTACTTTGCTCCTCTATGGGAGGTTATTGCTCAGCTAACAGAGAATTTGGAATTTACGAAGAGGTAGTAGCCTCTGCTTTTCTGCGGTTGTTACAGTGTAGCTCCTAATTTTTGTCTGCTCCTTGTTGTTCAGATCTTTCATGTCATTTTTAACACCCATTCCTTCAGCTTGCTGTTGCTTCTTGAGAATGTTGTAACTGAAGTAGCCTGCCAGTATCACTCTTAAGTTTTCTTGATCCCCAAACTTGTTAATATGGCTGATTAAGGTAACAGTTGTTTACAGTGTAAGCATTTCCTTCTATAGTATTAGTATTCAATTAGTGCAGTTACATAATCTGAAGTACTGATTTTCCTACTTTTTAAGACCACTGCTGTTTTTCCATAGATGATTCCCCCAAGAGGATGTGCTTATGTCTGTATGGTACATAGACAAGATGCATATCGTGCTCTTCAGAAACTTAGTTCTGGGTCATATAAAATTGGATCTAAAATTATTAAGGTAAGGTGATTTTAATCTTAAGGATGCTGTCCATTTCAAATACAGTACAATTTTACTATGATGATTTGTCTTTCAGCAGCTGTTCACTTAAATGTACAGTGTGGAGAAGAAGAATGAAGCAGTGAGGTGTAAATTGCTTTCTCTCTCTGTAAAATGCAGCTTTTAACAGGCAATAGGAAAGATAGAAAAATGACATTATGACTTGATACTTTGGAAACACTTGGACAATAATTTATGTATATACAGCTGAAGTCCTGTACCTGACCATTTGGGTCACTTAGTATTTAATTTCATAGTAGTCTTAGAGTTAAATATTTTATTAAATGTTACGGGGTTTTTCTCCTACCTGCTTGATGCTTTAGGGTAAGTACTTTAAATACTGTAGTTTTAATTTCCCCATATATATGTTAGGATTCATGTAGAACAAATTTAAGCTTTCTGATGTAATTAGTCTTACACATACCTGTTGCAGAGGCCAAGTAAACTTCCTGCAGGTTCATTTAAAATCCAAACATGGTTAAAACTTTAATTAATAGACGCTGAGGATTGATGGGCACTGACAGAAACTTGAAGGAAATAATCTGAAATATTCTGTTCCCAGGTTATATAATTTAACCAGATTGTCCGATTGGGTTTTATTTTCAGATTGCTTGGGCTTTGAATAAAGGTGTGAAAACAGAATACAAGCAATTCTGGGATGTGGATCTGGGAGTTTCCTATATTCCATGGGAGAAAGTGAAATTGGATGATTTGGAGGGCTTTGCTGAAGGTGGCATGATTGACCAGGAAACAGTAAATACAGGTATAGACATTAACAATTCCTTATAGTTAGACAGCGTGTTTTTGCAAATTCTCAGAAAATTCATTGTTTAGGAAATACATACTCTTTTTTCATTTACATAGATTTTTCTAGCTCTTTGTTTACAATATAAATGGCACTCTAATAATGAAATGTAGGTTGTACTGTTAGATTAGTAATTAGTTGATTGTCATGACAGTGAGGAACTGGTGACAGAGGATAATTAGTTTAGGCCAGTTAATAACGATTAGCATATTTTGAGAGTTATGAACTTTTTGTGCACTGGTATGTGAAATACTAACTTGTGCAGAAATTATCTGCTTGTGATTAGGGAGGTGTTATATTGAGGTATAAGATTTAAGTTCAAATTAAAACTTGTCCAGATAGGCACAGCATAGCAGAACCTTCTGGTACTTTTTCCATAAAGTTAGAGAGACAGGAAAACAAGTACTGTTAGACCTTATTCTGAAATGCAGTTGAACAGTTTGTTAGGTTTATGAAAGAATTACTTTTACTGTATTTTCTTGAAACAGATGTAGCACCAAATGACTGGACTATACTGAGATAAATGGGGGATTAAGACTTTTACAGTAGTGACAGTGATTTTTCAGGTCAAAATATAGTCTTGCTTTGAGTGAAAATTGAGTATAAATGACAAAAAATAAAACATGTCACATTACTGAAATGCATTCACTATGTTACACTTAAAGTACAGAACTTCTTGAAGAAATGGTGGATGGAAGAAATAGAGTTTGTGGTGAGGTTTGTTTAACATGAGGATTCTTTCTCATTGTGCAATTACGAGGTGATAACCTACATATTTTGGCTACAGGAGTTTTTAGAAAACAGGAGCATACTCTATATTGCAAATTGTTAACAGAATGATTGGTGAAAAAACTTGGCAAGTTTTGAAAAATCAGTTTGTATACAGGCATAATTAAACAGCATTGCAGGTAGATAAAGGTATTTTATGTTCTTTAAAATACATAATAATAATTGCACTTTGTCTTTTCGTAATAACTTTGAGGACTATTTGTAATGAATCTATGTAGATACTAGATTCAAATTTATTGTTTAAGAAGGAAAAGGACTTCTTAATGTTTAAAACAAAAATAACACATTGATTATCTTTTTGTAATAAAACACATCATTTTTAAAGAGTGGGAAACAGCCAGAAGCTCAGAAACTGCCAAAGAAAATACTCAAACTACGCAGAGTGCTACAGTTGATAAGAGTACTGTTATTACAACGCAGACAGAAGCTTACACACAACCAGTCACTATGCTGCAGGTTGGTATTGCCTGAGTTTGCAAAAGCCCCACAGAACTGGTGGGCAGACTTTTTATTCAATACAGGTAAACTTTAATGCTGAGTTTAAGCAATAAAATATTTTTGATTTAAGTCCTGCATACATTAGTGTTCATCTCTGAAATATTTTAGAATAGAATCAGTTGCCATGGTTGAACATAAGCTTTAGTTTCATGCAGTTACTCAATACAAAAGTTTTTGTATTTGTATTACTAGTGTTTTATCTTTCCAGATATTGAACTGACATAAAATTATATGAATGTTAATATATTTGCATTTACTTGAATTGAATTTTGAGCTTTTTCCTCTTCACAAAAAATGTCTTCAGTCTTCTTATTTCAGCTGTCTCCTAATGTACACTGTCATCAGTATATATTTAAATATACATGTACATACTGCATTTATACTGCTTGTAATTACATCATTGTAAATATGATGCAGTGTAACAAAATGCATAGCTCAAACAGGTGTTTGAGAAACATAAGTAATTTTCAGGATTTCATGGCGATTATTAGCCTTATAATTAAACATACTAAAATTTATTTTCCTGTTCTAAAATACATAAGTTTTTCTAATGAGACTAGAATCACTGTTTTCAAAGTGCTCTCAAATTGCTACACTATCTGTGTTTTTCTTTCTTCTTCTGTGTTTTTCTTCCTTCTCTCTCTCTGCATTTCTGCATTCACCCCTCTGCAATAGGTAGATTTTCACTCTTGAATAGATACAGTGTTAAACTGTACTTTTGGCTGAGAATAAAGATAAGGTAGGATTCTTCCAGTGCCCTTGTTTGCCTGCAATACGCCATTTCAGAATGCAATCTAATTCTTCAGTGTTTGAAATATATACAAAACCTTTGGTTCATTTAGTGCTTAATGTGAATTGCAGTTAAATCAGTTTATCCTTTTTTGTGTCCTTGAATACTGTTAAGTATTGAAGCTGCTTATTTTTCTTTCCATGAAAAAGATTCCAGTAGCTCCAGCTGTGCCTGCTGTTAGCTTGGTTCCACCTGCGTTTCCTGTCACAATGTCTGTCCCTCCTCCTGGTTATAGCCCAATTCCTCCTCCACCCTTCTTGAGAGCAAGTTTCAACCCTTCACAGCCACCTCCAGGTAAGTCAGGAAAAATGAAATGCAGTGTATAATGAGCACAGGCAGTTCATGTGCCTCTGCGTACATCACAGTTTTCTGTCAGCTACTGGTTACTGTCTGAGCAAGTTGATCTTTGACTCTTAAATTTCATACTATATTAAAATTACTTATATCTAACTTGGTATTATTTTTACCAATGTATTCTGTTGAGAATAGGAATCACAGCTTTTTACCTTTGCAAAAAATCAGTCTCCTTGCTTTTGAAAAGTTCAAAACTCTTGATTTTCTTCTTTGGATACTACTGGCAGAAATCACTTAAAGATGTGCCTGCAGATCATCTGTAGTGAAGATGGGGTTGTTTTTGAAAACAGTAACCACCCTTGCCTCTTCATATTAATTTGTTGTATGCAGGTGTTCAGTGGTGCAACTTTTTGGGATAAATAATGTAGGCAATCTTTTACTGAAAAGTTTATTTGCTTTTCATGTAATCATTTGTCATTTTTTTCCATATAGGTTATATGCCTCCCCCAGTTCCACCTGTTGTCCCGCCACCTGTTGTCCCACCACCTGTTGTCCCACCGGTTGTTCCAACAGGTAGGTTTGATTCCTCTAACAATTGTATGTGATGAAAAGTTTACTCTGTTTATGTGCTCCTTGTTATTTAATCAAAAGCAAGTTAATCCTTTGTAATGGGAAATAGCAACATAGAAGCTGTTGTTTAGCTAGTTTAAGCAAGCATTGAGAAAAAGACTTACAGAGCTTATAATGTAGACTGAAAAATTATACCTAACATGGAGTTACTGAAAAAAGGTATGGCAAATGGTTAGTTGTTTGTATGCATAGTTCAGTATTTGGACCATTCTAACACATGTAGCTGTTACTGGAGTTACTTGGCTTTAGTCACTGAATAATATATAATAATTTATTTTAGTTTAGCATTCTAACTGTATTCATTTGACATTTAAAGATATGTTAGGGTACTAATTGCTTAGGTTTGCCTGCAGCTCACGATCTCTAGAAAAAAAACCCTAAATATTACATTGCTGATTGAGGATAAGAAATTTATTTTCAAAAAATGTACCAGTGGGGGTAATTAACATCACTTCTTTTGATTTATCAGCCTGACTTCTACCAAACTAAATTTGAAGGCTTCAGTATATGATTACTGTCATACTCTTCTGTTATTTCTCCACAGCTTTAGTACAGCCTCCCTTACCAATTGCACAAGAGACAATGAAGGATGTTCCTTTTACTAGCCTTGTTCTGCCAGTTGGCACAGTTACTACCAATCTAGCTACTCCAACGTTATCTGCTGGAAGTGTTTTTAATCCCCTGCCAATCAACAAACCAGAATCAGATGACAAAGGATCACATCTTACAGACCTTCAGATTTCTTCCAGTGAAAACAACAGATCTGGTAAGAAATGTTTTCATTATCTGATATGATCTTATACAGGAAGCATCACACTCTGAGAGATTTTTGCAAATCTTAGTCCACTGCACAAATAACTACAGAATAAGAAGTTTTGGGCTGGGTAGGGCATCATTCTGAATTTCATTTGGGGAAGTGGTGAGAACCATCTTTGTCATCATCTGATCATTGATTTCTAGCTGCTTATGCTCAAATGTGTTTTTCTCATAGTCTCAAGAAGCAAAGCTGGGTCTGGGAACCCATTAAGAAACTTCTTAAAAATGTGTTTTGATTACATGAGTAGCAATGGAAAGGAGCAGGAGAGGGTAGGATAGTATAACGTTTATAGAATTTCATCATCAAAGATTTTAATAGTTTTGTTGCATAAATTGGATGATGGCTGTGGTGTTTGTCCATTTTAAGCCGCTGTACAGTCTTTTCTATGTCAAGATGTTAATTTTTGTGGCATCATGTCTATGTATCACCAGTGTGATTGAAATAATATATATTCAATATAGAAACTAGGACAGATCGTGTCAGCAGTATCATCACTACATGCATTATTTGAACATGGATTAAACTGCATTTTGTTTTGAATGCTGTGTGTTACACTGGTACTTTCTGTTAACTGCTTTTCTTGTTGCTACATTTTAGTGCAAAGTGATGTCTCGAGTAGCTCCGGCCTTGTTGGAGGAGTGCAGCCACCCAGTGTCTCAAGCAATTCTGGACTTACTGGAGAAGGTCCACCACCCTCTGTCTCAAGTAGTTCTGGACTTGCAGGGGGAGTGCAGCCACCCAGTGTTTCAAGCAGCTCTGGACTTGTAGGAGGAGTGCAACCACCAACTGTTTCCAGCAATTCCGGTATTGCAGGAGGAATGCAACTACCTGCTGTTTCCAGTAGCTCTTCTCTTACTGGTGGGATTCAGCCATCTAACGCCTCAAGTAGCTCTGGACTTATGGCTGGAGTGCCACCACCAAATGTCTCAAGTAGCTCAGGGCTTCTAGCTGGCGTGCATCCACCCAGTGTCTCAAGCAGCCCGGGCCTTCTGACAGGAATGCAGCCACCCAGTGTGTCCAGCGGCTCAGGAGTTCTGGCAGGAGTACAGCCACCGAGTGTTTCAAGCAACTCTGGGCTTCTCATAATGCCACCACCCAATGTTTCAACTAGTTCTGGACTTATAGGAGTGCCACCACCAAATATTTCAAATAATTCTGGACTTCTGGCAATGCAGCATCCAGCTGCAGTTCCAAACATGCCTCATTTAAATATCAGTAATCAAAGAATGCCAGGAATGCCTCTTATAGATATCCGTCCAGGCCTAATGCCCCATTCACCTGGACCAAGGTTTCCATTAATGCAGCCAGGAATGCCACCACAGCGTCCTATTCCTCCTCCTGCAATCCTTGATCCATCTCTTCACCCACCACCACCTCGAGGTCCTTTTCCTCCAGGAGATATTTTTAATCAAACAGAAAGACCTTTTGGAACACCAGGAAGACAAAATATCGATAACATTTCTAATCCAGAGAAAAGGCTACCACTTGGAGGTGATAACATTCAACAGGAGGGAGACAGAGATTATCGCTTTCCTCCAGTGGAAAACCGAGATAATCTTAACAGACCATCTCCGGTGGATGTCAGAGATTCTGTTGGACGACCACCAGTTGATCCAAGAGAGGGTATAGGAAGGCCCCCTGTAGATGGAAGAGAACACTTCGCAAGACCACATATAGACATGAGAGAAAATTTTGGAAGACCAGGTATAGATAACCTTGGCCGAAGAGAGCATTTCGGTTTTAATTCAGACAAGCACTGGGGACAGAGAGGAGATTATGATGAAAGAGAGCACCATGCCTTCCCTATTTATGGTGGTCCTAAAGGCTTCCATGAAGACAGAGAGAGGTTTCGGCATGTAAACTATAGGTTTGATAGTAGAAGTGGTCCCAGTTGGAATAGAGGATTTGAACAAGATGCTCACAGAGATTTTGATGACCGCAGAAGACCCTGGGAAAGACAGAGGGATAGGGATGACAGAGATTTTAATTTTTGCAGAGAAATTAATGGGAACCGGTTTGGAAGAGACAGAATGTCAAACAACTGGATCCCGCCTCCACATCCACGTGTTTTTGAATATTTTGATGGGGCCACTTCTCAACGCAAAGCCGATAATATGCCCCAGGTAAATGGTGAAAATACAGAGGCAGAAAGTCAGCCACCAACTGCACAGGTGCAGGATGATCCAGAACTTTATGAAAAACTGACATCTTCCGTCGAGATAAACAAAGAGAAGAGTGACACAGAAGCTGATATAGAGAGTGAACCAGTGGTAGAAAGCACAGAAACTGAGGGGACATAATCATCACTCAGTAGGTAAAAGATACCTTTTGTAAAGTTGTCATCTCTCTGTAATAGATAAATGGCTGACTGGACCGTAGCAATTCACTTTTGTCTGCCAGAATTAAGTTAATCTGATGTTCATGTTCATCTTTCACTTAAATAACTGTACAACTGACTTGTATAGAACACTGTTCTTAATTTGAACATGGTAGGTAAACGTTTTTTGCTTTTGGTTTGTTTTTTTTCATTTTATTTTATTTCTTTGATAAAGCATAAGCTTGCCCCCAGTTGCTTTTAATTTCACAATGATAACTTAACAGCTTGTCAAACAAAGACTTCCTATGGAAGAAAATGGAATTTTTAGATACTACCCTTAGTTTGGCTATCAAAATTGTTATACTTGAAAACAGGTGCTGGTGTATCTTGTCCGTGTTTTTAGGCTGCTGCAGAATTTTAAAGTATAGATAAAGCTGTGATATTTTATGTTCCTACAATTTGGCAGAAAAAAAAAGGCCCATGTTACTTAAGGAGCATAACACAGAGATTAAAAGTGATTTTGTAAAATCTACACTATAGTCTCTGTTTTCTCTAAAGTAAGTGTTTGTGATTTGTTCCTCGTACTGCAGTGGGTTTAAAAAATGAAAAAGTACATTTTAATGTTGGGTGCATTTTGTTTTTAGATGCCAATAAAGCATATTTGTTTGATAACAGTGTTTTAGGTATTGTATTTTTTTAAAAGAACCTGCAAGCTCTAAAAACTTGGTATCAGCTATATGTGCTTAGTCAGTTGTTGCAAAAGGTTTATATTACTTTTGTAAAACCAATGCAACAGTTATATGTGCAAGAAGCATATGGTTTTTACATCAAAGATCATGCAGTCATATTAGTTTATGTAAATAACATGTATGTAAATATCTGTGTAAACTGTTTGTAGATACTACTTTTTCTGTGCGTGCCTGTGTATGTGCAAGCACTCACAGAATGTTGTAGGCACTTCAATAAAATTGAAATGAAACTAGGTTGTGAAAATTTGCCTTTCACCTTCTTTAGGTAGTAAGATAAAACTTACTTCACTGCAGTATTGTCAAGCTTGTATTTATCTGCTCATACTCATTGTTGCAATGTTCTTACTACTTCTAGAAGGTGGAACATATATACTGTAAGAATATGCAGTAGGATTCTAGCTTCCTTTTTAAAATGCAGATATGCATGATGCCAAAACTTAAGCGAATATTTGCATTTTCTTATTTTGTAATATATTTGGTGTTCTGGATAGATAGTGTTAGTATTTGAGTACTTTGTGGTTAATTGATTTTAATGACTCAAAGTTCGGAAATGTTGCATGAAAAGTAAAAAGCTGATGTTGGTCTAAAAACCCTACATGTTTTTAACAGAAATAAGAGTTGGGAGGTTGTATTTTGATGGAATAACATTGAAGTTGAACCTCTTTTTAAATTGTTGAGATGAATTGGCTGCTTAGGTAAATTAGTAATGCTATTCTCTCCTGTTTCACCTACTTTGCTACTTGTATATCCTTTCAATTAGTGGTGAAAGATTAAGCTGTAGGATGGTGTCAGATTTTCAGTTTGTTCTATTCAAGTGCATTTCACCAACTTGTTTCAAAACAAGTTATGTTAAAATTCCATGTCTGAAAGCAGCCTTTCACTCAGTTTTAAGAAAGTTGTTTTCCTCTTGCATAATAAGGTAATAAGAGTAGATTCTGTTACATGAATGCCCCTTTGGTAAAAGAAACATTTTTAGCTTTGATTAGACTTTTGATCTTTAATGTTAAAGCATTAACATGCAAGTTTTATTTCCCCTTCTACTTCCCTCAGAGGGTGAAAGTATGAAAACATCACATGAGTATAAAGCATTTAGCATGCCTTTGAACCTAGACGCAAGTTACTCATGTGTGTGTTGTCCTCTTCCTCTGGAAGGTGGGTTATTTTTTCATACTGTGTCATGGTTCAGTTTTTCAGTTCCAGGGACTTTTATTCTGGATAGTAAACAGACAGCTTAATGAAGGTAGCCCGTGTAAAGAGTGGACTTGAATGAATTATTATCTATTGTGCAAGTAGTAGTTATTAGGTATGCATTAAATAACCACTGCTTTGTAATGGACCTTGCTGATGTGTTTATTAACAGAATGTGTCTTGGGAGTTGAGATGAACAATGTTTAAGGTAAACGTATTATCACGGGCAGTCTCTGGCTCAAAGAGCTTGACTGATGCTGCTGCACCACCTAGTCATAGTGTTCTGGTCAGGCAGATTTGATTGTGTGAAAGCCCAAAAGCACAAAATAGCTCTAAGAATATTTTATGAACTTAAGGGGTTTTATTTCATTTTAATATGTTCAATCTGAAAAGGCTTCAGTCATAGACCACAGGCATAAATATTCAAAATCAAACACATATTGGCAGTAGCTTTACTTTTTAAACAATTTGTTAAAAACCTCCTGAAAACTAGAAGTTAATCTGTTCTTCTAAACTGCGATTGGCAGTGTGCCAAGTTGTTCATAGTATAAAGGTTTAGGTAAATTACCAGGTGAGAGTTGTTAAACAATTTGGTTGGTAGTGGTATAGAACATTGTATTTAATGAATCTATTATCTCTGTTAATACCTTTCAAATATGAATAAATTGGCTACTGTACATATGTGTTACACCATCAATTTCTAAACACTGTTTTTTTGTAGAATAAACGTTTGTTGTACAGTCTTCAGTTGCATCATGTTTACAGCTAGAGGTGTTCTATTTCTTATTTAATTAATGTAGCATGCAGATATGTATTACCAAAAAATAGCCATATTAGAAACTTGAAGGGACATTATATTAGCAAAACAGTCTGATTTCTTTATCTGGCCAGTAGGAAGTTTTAAATGTTTCAGAGCTGGAGTGAAGAATTTCCTTTTTTATTGTAGATTAAGCCATCATAAACCAACATGTGAACTGAAAGGAACTGTCCTGACACCCAGACCAATTCTTTGATATGATTTATGGGAGTGACTTTTAATTTTTGCTTTTGCAAAGGAGAGAGTAAGATTGGGATAGAAAGAAGATGGGGCCTAGGCACTGGGGTAGCAGTTCTGGCTTATGCCGGTTTAAAGTTTGCTGTAGTGAGGAAAGGTTGTGGGTTCTAGCAACTGATTCACATAAGTAACAGATTTATTGAAAAATATTTCAGGTAGCTGTGCAGGCAACACATTTTATTTAGGCACATGCATTTACTTGAAAACCTTATGCATCAGTAAGTTGTATGATGTATTTACCTTTTTAAACAGGCTGTGGTTGTTTCACTGTAGTGCATTTGAGTAGAACACTACATCCATAAAGATGAAATGTAGTCTTCATTTGCTGTAAGGACATGATTTCTTTGCTGAAGCCTTTTCCTGTGAAATATTGGTACACTTCGTTTTTATGTGTGGTACTTCCTTTTATTACCGACTCCGGGGAATGTATTCTGTTAGACTCCTTTACTTCAGTAGAGCTCTACACCATACTTAGAGCCACTATAGTGATTTAAAGGACTTTATGAAGTTAAGGAACTTTTAGCCTGACTAAGGCAAGATGGGAGTATTGTAATGAAGCCTGTAGTGGCATGCACAGGCATTACTTAAGCACAGTGGGAAAATTACAAAATAAACTTGTGTATAGCAGGTATTTATAAGATAAGCCAATTTATTGGAGAAGTCTCTGAATATACAGTTTGAGCAGTTTTGACCGTGTGCAAAGGTATTTTCTGCTGGTCAAACCGAAGGTACTCTTGACATTTTCCCCTAACCCCTAACACATCTTTGGGTAATTTGATTTGAAACTGATAGAAATGGATCCTAAATTTCATTCTGTCTTTTCAGTAATGGTGATTTTTTGTTGCTTGATAATGGGAGCTAAACAGTCAGAATCACAGAATAGTTTGGATTGAAAGGGACCTTAAAGATCATGTAGTTTCAAATCCCATGCCGTGGGCAGGGACACCTTCCACTAGACCAGGTTGCTCAAAACTGCATCCAACCTGGCCTTGAACACTTCCAGGGATGGGGCATCCCTAACTTCTCTGGGCAACTTGTTCCAGTGCCTCACCACCCTCACAGTAAAGAATTTCTATTTAATCTAAGTCTGCTGTACATCAGTTTAAAGCCATTGCCCCTTGTTCTATCCCCACATGCTCTTGTAAAAAGAGATACTCCAGCTTCGTATTTTAAAACCTATTCAGAATATTAGGAGTCATCAAGAGTAACTGGGACAAATTTTTGTTATTAATTCATGTTTTAAAGAATCTCTTTTTTTGTTATTGTTGATTCAGGTAATTAAAGGACCTTTCCCTGTTGTGACATCTACTGCTGGTTCTTTTGAATTTTGCAGTAGTCAGATTTTCCTTTCAAGTACTGAGCTTCCACAAGTAAACATGCAGTGTAAAGCCATTTACTGGTGTAGATGAGAGATTGTTCTAAAAGGCATAAAGGCAGGATGTTCTTTTTTAATTTGAAGCTGCTTATTTGAACAAGAATGGCAGAAGCATCTTTCCTTAATTGTAACCAGTCTTAGCTTTTCACTTGAAGGGCTGTCACGGTGATGTTGTTCACTCCACTTATTTGGTACAAGTTCTTTGGGTGCACAATAAACATAGTTCAATTCATGTATACATATGATACTTCATAGTCAAGAAAAGTCAAGTAGAGCTTCTAAAAGGAAAATTCATGACGTCTGAGTAATAACATCCATATAGGATCTGAAAAGTCATTCTTGTCAGTGATGAGAGTCTGTTAATAGGGTTTTTGTTGAAGCTAGTAAGCTGTAAAATTGTATTTGCCATTATTCTTTTATTCCTGTCTTGCATGAACTTGATGAAAAGGGGTTGTCTCATTGAATATCCTAGTCTTAATATCTTTCAGATGCTCTGCTACCAAAGATGAGAGGAGGGGCAGTTCTAGCTGTCTAAGCATTCTTACAAATGAAGAGGTTGTTATGATATGTTGTACAGTTGCAGGTGAATGTGTTTTCTCTCTCAAAGACGTTAAACTGCACATTTCAGCACTTGCATAGTAACAGTGATATTAGTTGTGTCACTGGCTTACTAATCTTATTCTGTACTCCGTGATTTTTCTTTTAAAGTTAAGTCACTAATGCTAATTTTAAATTTTCTTATCTAATGAAATCATACTAAAGCCGTCAGAGAAGGCATTTGGTGCTTTGCAAAAAAATATGGTCAGAGAGCATTGTAACTTGGAAATAGGCTAGCTGCAGATTTTTTTTCCTCCCTGATTTAATGTTTTAATGCTGCAAAACTCTTCTTGAATGATTTTCTGTATGCATATCTGTGTCATAACAGATATGTGTTCGTGTGAACATGTGTTAAGGTTTCTGGTGAAATGCAGAAAAAGAAATTCTTTAAGGCAGATGACTTGATGTGTTTCTCCAACACTTCACAGGTAACTTGACAGCCATATTGATTTGTATACTAGAACATCGTTATTGTGTGCAAGCCAGTGCAAGAAATCCTTAATAGGTGAAGAGGTGAAGAGTGTTAAATGGATACAGAATCCTTAACTCAGATGTAAGTTGGTAGGATTCACCTAACCCATAGTTGCAGGGACTTTGGATCTGAATATCACTTCCACACTAAATAGAGATCGTACTGTAAGTAATGTAGCTTTTTCTTGATAACAGCAGGAATTAAGAAATAATCTCAGTGTATAAAGTCCTTTCTAACAATGCACTCACCTTCGTCTAGTCAAAAGAAGCTGTTACTGCCACTTCAGTTGATCAAGGGAAAAAATACTCTTTATTTACACTGTTTCTGAGGTAATCACATCTCATTCAGCAGTGCAGTGAAATGCAGTTTTAAGTGTGCCTTAAGTTTGTCCTTTTGAAAAGGACCACCTATTTCAAACTTCAGACAAAAATGTAAAGAAAATCAAAAAGTTTTTGTCTATAGAATTTGAAATGTAATTTTGCGTTCAGTGATTTTCTTCCAGAAAATCTTTGTCATTTTAGTTGTGTAAATATTTAAATAGTAAGGGTACACTCAACTTTAAAAATGTTTACTGCAGGTTGTGCTAGTTCATCCAGTTCATTTTCTTTTTTTTTCACATGCTTGCATTACATTATTTTGTCAGGCTGTTCTATCACAGAATTCCTCTTACAGCAAGTTAGAAATACCTTTTAATTATGTCATTCAATTGCATAACTGAGATGTTTAAATCTGGGACAACCATAAGTCTTTATCTTAAATCTCAAGGATTTTTTCTTCAGTATGACTACCAATGTAGGTGATTCGCTATTGAGAACCCTAGTGGTAGAGCTGTCTGTGATTAGAAGTAAAACACTGACAGCAAATTAAAATGCTTGCTGATTGTTTTGGAATTTTGCTATTTATTAAAAGCAAAATAATGGTGTGTCTCAAATTCCATGTTGTTTAAAAAACACCATATTAAAACTATGAACTTGGAGGGCTGAAGTTCTATGAATTGATAAAATGTCTGAGGCACCCATTATTTTTGCTAGAATGTAAAACTTTTAAGTGATTAGGATAGATGTTATTTCTACAAAATATTAAAGTGTAATTTTAAAGTTTTGTGTGCATACTGCTTGTAGTTTCTGTGTGCACACTTCATACATGCTTTGTTCCTGCAATCCTCATTTCATGATCAGAAGCACTGTGGAAAACAGGAGAGTGGCGTGAAATAGCATATTCTAGCAGACACCAAAAATGCTGTCCAGAGTGGATCTATATGTAAACTAGTGGATAGATAATGTTTCTTTCAGTGGCAATAGCTTGTTAGCCTAATTTGAAGTGAGAAAAATTACAGTTAGAAAGCATGAATAAACCTTTTTTTAAATTCAGTAGAAGTTAATGTGTGCATTCTGCTTAAATATTTACTAATTAGCAAGCAAGCATCCAAAGATTTTCTTAATATCACTTATACCTCAATTAAAAATGAACACCCCCTCACCCTGTCCAAACAACAAAAAAAAACCCCGCAAAACTCAGGTAGGTGTAAATATTTGTAAGCTTAAAAGGTTCTTGGAGGTACAGCTTGACATGGATGTTAATATATTTGTTTGGGTATCTTTAAGTAGTAAATACTTTAGAACCCAGGCAAAAGCATGATGAACAAGTATCTCACTTGCAGGGAGTGTGCTAAACTGAGGTGTTGGTGTAAAATCCAAGATTATTTTGTTCTTTGTGTTATCTCCCAGTCCAAATATTGCCTTCGTTCGGGGTTTCACTCTGAACGCTGATTAGAGGATGTTCTGATTAATGCCTGTGTAACCTTCAGTAAGTAATATGTTCTGTGTATTGCATCACTATAATACAGGCACTAGTGAGAAGTTGGGAGTGATGCTGTTTGGGGCAAAACCATCACAGAAATCAAAAGGGGAGATTACCAAATTGTGTGAATCACTAATCTCAAACATCGCTATTGAGGAATGTCTACTTAGTACAGAGATAATTGCTGATTGTTTTTAATCATCTCAGTAGGTAAAAGGGTACATTTCGTTATGGTATCCTAGTTTGACAAGTGCTGGCTGCAGCATCTCCTGCTTTCTGCTGTCTGCAGAAAAAAACATTGTCTTGGTAAAGTTATTACATTCTTCCATGTTATTGCTAGAGAATTTAAAATAATGCTGCTTTAGTCTAAGTCAGTATGTGAAAGCCTCACTTGTTTACCACTGGGACATGACTGTTTCATTAGGTCCAGGATTTCAAACTGTCTTGGGTGTCTCAGTTTCTTTTTCAGGGGCCTTTAGAAGAGCAGGTGATAGAAAATTGTATGGTTCTAGGTTCCTTGGTTTTTCTACTGCTTTTAACGCAAAGCCTTCTAGGGGAAAACTTTTCCTTTCACATTCTGTTTCCTGTGCCAGTATTTATGAGCAGGCAGCCCTAATAAAGATTTTTTTTTTTTTATTCTAAGTGTATGAAGAAATAGATTGTATGAAATGTGTGAAAAAAATTGCAAGCACTATACTTTTCTAGTCCTGTGCTAGGAAATTCATAAAGTGGAAGAAAGCAAGCAAATTAAGGCTACTTAAATGCATTGATCCTATCTTCTGGCTCTCCCAAAACAATTGTACTTTCTAAGCAGATCTTTTCACTGTAGCACGTAGGGCAGCCCTTTAATACATGATCACTGTTCTGTGTCCAAAATCCATGATGTCCTTTTCTTCGTCTGCATACTGCTTTTCTGGAAGCTTGTGTTTTATTTAAATAGCATTTTTTTTCTTCAAAGGATTTTTAAAAAATGAATGCACTAGGTTAATAAAGTTTTCTTATTTTATTTTAGAATGTGTTGCCTAACTCTCCTCAGTAAATTTCCTTCTTCATGAAAAGTTCTTATATTTCTGTATTAACCAGAATAGAAGTAATGAATGACATGTTAAAAAACAAAAAAAGATAAATAAAAATTTTATTCAAAATTATATATGTCATGATAGTCTGGTTCTAGCATGTTCAAGAGTGTAACTAAGATGGCATTTTTCACACATCCTAGCAGATTATCCTATCTCTAATATGCAACTTGAAAAGTTGTGCACAAGCTGGAGCAGCCTCAGGAGCTGTCCCATGCAACTTGTACATAGTAGTGAATACCAAAGTCTTGATTTTTCCCTCTCTAGTCTTCTCCTTGTCACCAGATACTCTAATTTTTCTTAATCAGAGTGAAGAAATTTAACCAACCAACAAATTGAAAGCTATGAAGAATTTCACTTTTATGAACTTGGAGAATAAATTTGTTCTAAATGTCTCTCATCCTGATACATTACAGTAGACAAACATAAACCCAAAAGGAACAAATCTGTGAAAGCAATTACATAAATATTTCTAACATTTTTAGGGTTAAAAAGTCTGCCAAAGAACTGGAAAGGTTTTAATTCATGGGCTGTTTTACCATCTGATTGGCTTTTTCTAAAAACCAGCTACTTAAAAATTATGTTTTCTTAGTGGCCCATCTCAAGAAGTTTCATCATTGTTCTTTTGTCTCACTTTTTTTTTTTTATGTTTTTCAAAACTGGGACCTATTAAGTATCTTAGAATGCAGCTTTGAAATTACACATCTTACAGTAACAGTCTAGCATTGACTTGAGCTACATACCCCAAAATGTGCAGTACATTAAAATTTATTTTTATGGAACTATCAGTGTATGTTTATATATCCATTTTACAGAAGCTTCTGGAAAGTTTAGCTGGAGAATTTACAGTCTACACTATGAAAAGAAACACAGACTTCAGTATTCATTCTTCCTTTTGCTCTACATGTTACACTTAAGATCTTCTTGCAGCTGACACTTAACCTGTTTTGTCTTCCATTTTTGCTATGTCAAAGGAGTCAGAGTTAGACATGGGAGTGTTCACATATGGATTTAACTGCACATCATTTCTGAAAATCAGTTGAATATTTAAAAATCTAAATATTAATTTGGGGTTCTAAATCCAGCTTGCTATTAAACATTTGGTTGGTTACACCAGATTTTTTACACTATCTGGTGTCTTATTTTTTTATTGTAAAGTGAAACAAAATACTGTTGCATATATAAGAGAGGTTCAGTCTTGTTGGTGGTTGATTTTGTTATGAGAGAATACAAGGTTCCCAGTCTTACGCTGTAGAAAATGATGCAGTGGTGAACTGTGACAGGCAAAACCTTAAGTACCCTGACACTTGGCTAGAAAAAACACCAACCACAACCTTTCATCTCAGGCTGTGAGGTAGCACAGGGAGTGTAAGTATGTCCAGGCGAAATGCTGTGTCTAGCCAGATGCACAGGCAGGTGCCTTGAGGGTGGAATAATACTGAGCCATATAGACACAAGGCCCCTACTCATCCAGAGATGAAGATTGTCTTTTCTACCTGAGTCACAGTAGTGGTATTACTACAGCAGTCAGCACATTAGTCTATACTGAACTTTGTCACATGTTTAATATTTATGAATAGGAGAAGTATTTAAAGTTAGTATGTTTTTCAATATAATAGTTACTGCCAACTTAGATTTGTGAACCAAGTGCTCTACTTGAAGAGAACTCAGTTTCAAGCAAGAAAGATGATAAAACCACTGTAGGTGTTTGTTTGGGTCGTTCTGGAAGTGAATTGTATCTGAAGATACTGTAGGCAGGTGCTTGCTACTTCAAGGTCACACTTGCTGGGAAAAGGCTAAAAGTTAATTCAGAAATTTTTCATGGCTCTGACCTTCCAAAATACTCTCAGTAAGTTGATACCTCAAATACACCTTACATCTGCATTTGTTATCCCATTCCTCACGTAGTCTTGACCATGCTAGGTAACAGCCAGCATAAACGTGCTCTATCTCATTGTCATCACGGTTCCTAGCAAGGATGTTCTTGGGTCTCCGCCAGTGCCCTTTTGAATCCTTCAGATGTCATTGTTATCCATTTCTGAAGACATTGAAATAGGAAATTTAATGGTTTTCTTTAGGCACAAAACCTCTGGAGTGATGAAATAGTTCCTCAGTTTTTATTTTCACCTGAAGTTCTTTTCTTTGGCAAAAGCTCTTTGCAGTGAGCATTTCAAAGATGGATATTATATTATGGTTTCCAGTGTCTTCATTCTGAAAGTGAAATTTCGGTGGGTTTTGAAGGAACAGTTTCTATGTACTCTTACTGTTCCTCTGTACTTTTCCTGCCTACATAGAGCAGTGGTGTCCAGCCAGCCACTGCAGTCTATTTCCTCACCTTCTTAAGAGAGAAAGTCCAATGTGTCCCCAAAACACACTGACACTTTGTGCAAAGAGCACCTTCTCAGGTTATGTGCAGCAAGAGGAGCATGCAAAAAGAATAAGCCTGCCTTTCCAGGATACCTTATCCAGTTTTTGAACCCTTCTCTGCAGCCAGCCTGTGGATTTAGAAAGATGGAAATGGGAGCTGGATGAGTTGCTTGCTTTGTTAATTGTCATCTGTACTGGTGCTCAGGGTCCTTACATGAATGGCAAGATCAGCAGCTGGTTGTGCCTTTTGTGAAGGGTGGCCACTTCTGCCATGTTTGTTCTGAACACCTGAAGTATCAAGCAAAGCCCTAAACTCTACTGGCACCTGTGCAGTACAGGAATAGCTAGGTCTTGTCCTTGTCACATGGCAAATGGTCCCTTTCACATACACCTTTTTCTGTCACTTCTTTGAAAACAACACTATTGCTTTTCCACTATTTATTTCTTTCCTGCATAAAATAGAGCTTGATAAATGCAAAATGGTGAGAGGAGTTCATATCCCCTGCTCATGGATATGATGAGGATTCTATACTCTGCATCAGAGTGACATTATATTTGTTATTTTGTATAACATTTAACAAATATTTCTTGGATCACGGTATTTCTATAAAAGAACACATTTTCTGGCTGTAGATACTGCAGAAAAAGAAATTTGAATTAGTTTCTTTTTATTCTTTTATCTTTATTCTTTGTATCCTATGTACCTGTACATTGATTCTGCGTACAGTGTGCTCCTTGACAAAACGCATTAGCACTTTATTAACTTCCTTCTCTCAAAAATAATATTTTCTGCATTTATTTCCATCTGAATGTATCACAACCTAACGGACTTAGAGGAGGATGCAAAAATGAGCAGCCAAACAGCAGCAGAGGAGCTGAGAAATCTCTTCTAGTGGGACTGAGGAGTGGACTGTGGGCAAGAAAAAGAGATCTTTGAAGCTCAATCACCTTACCTATGGTTATTGATAAAATATTTTATTCTACATGCAAAAATGATGAACACTTTTGTAACCAAATCCATAGGAAGTAACAAGTTTTCAAGCATCAGGGTATCATAGGATTTTTCTTTCAAGAGAACCTAGTTTTGTGAAAATTAAAGTGTATGGCAACTCGTATCACAAGGGTGCAAATGTTTTGTGTTTTGAAAAATTTTCTAAGCACTTGCTGATTTTGTTACTGATGCAATGAACCTGAGATTTTAGATTTCTTTCTTTAATGCTTTAGTACTGATTGAAAGTGTTTTTAGAAGTGCTGACAGTGACCAAAGGGATATTACTGTGGTTTTGAAGAACTGTGAAATGGAAGGATTTGTGAGGGATATTAAGTGAATTTACTGGGATTTATATGTTTTCACTTAGTTATAATGTAGAATTGGTGTCTAACTAGCTGGCTGCTGCTGGGGGTTAACAGTGTTATACTTTGGTATTTTGTTTTGCTTTTGGTTTTGGTAATTTCAAACATGCAAGAGTTTTGTTTACATCAGCTTTTCAGACCATGAAGGGTCACATGTAACCCTCAGTCAACACTCAGGAGGAGTCTTGTAAACTAAGGAAAAATTATTGCTAGCCATGACGTCTATAAAAGTTATACTAAAGGGAAAAAAAGTGATTCTGAAAGCAAGAACGCTTTGTTTATGAGAGTAGGCTGTCATTCTTAGTTTGATAGAAACTACAAGGAAAAACAACTTAGATGAGTTAAAATCTAAAGTTTTGTAGGTTGTTATTTCTTTTAATTTTTGAAGACATTTTGATGCCTTTTATTTTACTCTTGCTTGTAGTTAAGATATTTTTTCTTCCCTCGATTTTGCTTGGACGTCATTAAATTTATTTCCGAAGCCTGGTGACTTGCTGCTGTGAAACCAGCAGAGGGTGCCCAGGGTATGTGTAGTCGTGGCTGTTTCTTCCCAGCCCACTGTGGTGCGGCTCTATGGAAACAGAGAGCTGTTGCCTTAAGCTCTGTACAGGTGAGGTGCTGTATATCTGCAATACAATTCTCAGAGTAATTCACTGTTGCGCCTCAGTGCACTGCTTTCTGTACAATTCCTGTGTGTACATGCTCACTGGGGGTAGTTTTCACTCTCTGTTGTACACAAGTTGGATTTTGTATTTCAGTTTTTTCAGGCTGATTTGTACTCAGTGCATTAAGAGGAAGCCAGGGGTTTAGTCTTACAACGTGGAAATGTGAAAGGAAATCCCAGAAATCTAGAGATTTTCACGTGATAACCTTCTTAGTGAGTGACTAATTTCTTATTCATCTCCTTATTAGGATCTTTCCTGGTTCTTCTTTTTTTTTTCTCTCCCCATACTACAGTGAATATCTTTTCCCTCTGTTCAAGAACAATGTGATTGTATTCTCTGCAGGTACAGAGTATGGATTAAATTATGTTCTTTACTGTGAGTTAAAGAAAGGAAGTAAAGGCGAATCTGCTTTTATTTTGGGGCTTTTACATTATAATTACTCTTTCTGTTTTTACATGGACATGAGGTTTTTCAAACAGATTCAATAAGCTGTTTTTTAAAATCATTTCTTAAAAAGAAAATAAGCTAGTAGATTTTTTTCATTGCATCTGACAACAGAAATCCTAATTTGTCCCAAACAATAGGAAAGACGCTTTTTCCCCAGTTTTATTTATATCAGCAAAGAAAGAAACTTCTAAGTTCTTTTTCTCTTGTTGGAATCGATTGTGTGAAGAAGGGTCAAAGAGTGGTTTCCACATAGCAATACCCAGATTCCTGTAGAAGTTATGCTGTTTGATTGCTTCTTGAATTACCTTTATCAGGGTAGTGCAGTAGGTCCAGCACGAACCTCTGGACAGGTCTCCCTGTGTGCGGAGCCAAGGGCAGCATATGTCATTCATAACCTCATGTTGTCACTTGTCCGTCTTGGATTCTATCACTCCTGTATCAGCTGGCCACTGTCTCACAGAGGGCATGTCAGTAAATCGTCTCATGTGGTCTAAAGAGCTCCACTTCTGCACTCCTCTCGCAGCAGAGAGAAGGGAAAGTCTTCCAGATTTCTAGCTCAGGTTATCCAGCTCCTGGTGAGGTGGAAGAGAAGCTTCATTTGAATGTTCAGTGAATAGTAACTGGAGAGGTGGCAAGAGGGATGGCTTCAAAGACGGCTTGGATGGAGAAGCACTGCAGGCACGTTCATAATGGGAGCATAAAGGCTGCTGCCCACAGCAGAGTCAGGGCAATAAGGAGATGGGTGGGCTTTTGTACAGTCACTCTGTTCACATGGCAGATGAAGGAATACTTGTGGGTGTACCAAAGAAAACCGTAGTGGTTTTCTTTGTAAAGCATGTAAACCAAAAGACATTCCATAAGTTACTTCAAAACAAATGGAAATTTGATTAGGTCTTCAAATATTGTTTGCAAATTATGACTGCATATAGACTGAAAAGGATGAGAATTGAAGATAACTAAAAATTGTCACTTTAAAAGTAAGATACATAATATCTATAATTCTCTTTATAAGAAATCAAGATCTGAATATGTATTAAACTATATCATTGCTATACAAAGTTATGTTGATATATTCTCTCATGAAAAAATATAATGGTTCTATTTAATTCTACATGGTGGTCATTTCAGTAAGAGTAAATCTAGGTACAGGGAAAAAAAAAAACAACAAAAATTACAAATGGACAACTAGATTAAATAAATTATCGTAATACTTTCTCTTTCTTTTTTTTTCTGATTTAAACAACTTGAAAATGAAAATAATTTCAACTTAAAGTCCTTCTAAAGGTAATTTTAAATTTCCTTGTTTTATGCTGGCACTATGCTGGACAGGTTCCCTGCCAGGTTCTGAGCCCTATGTTGGGCCACAGCACCAGGAGGGGCACCTGTGCTCCATGCCGTGGATGTGGCTGCTCAGCAGCTGTCACCCTTGTTTGGTACCTGGCTGCCCTGGGAAAAGGCAGTTGGTTGGAGCATGGTGCTGGTAACACCAAGGTTGCAGATACAATCGCTCTATCAGCCATTTACTTAAGATTTGGATTCAATGATCCTTGTGGATCTCTTCCAACTAAGCATTCTGTGAATCTGTGTGAAAGTTGCCATAGCAATGAGGTGGGAAGGAATGAGGAGGTCTTCTGTCCACCTCTTGGCTGGCCAAGTAAATGCAGGCACAGAAAGATCTCAGTCCTGTCAGAGCAAAGTACAGACTTTCCATGGGATCTTCCAAGGGAGGATACACTGCTGGATGAATAGTATCTGTTTCCAAAGGTCAGGTTTATTACAGATACTTCAAGTATCAAGGAAACAGTTTCTTCCACATGCTCATTTCATTAGGTTTGGGCCACCCACCCTACTGTTGCTCATCCCCAGGTGGGCATGCCTGTAACAAGGCAAGGTAGTGTCTCCCAAAGGAGTTGTTTGAAACAAAACCTCAGACTCGTTCTGCTGAGAAACAGTTCTTTGGGCAACTTAGCAAACCTTGAAAAAACTGCTGCTTCTCATTTTATTTTATTTTATAGCTCTTCTAGCTTTCTTTTAAGCCACTCATAAAAGTCTGAGAGACCCGGGAGAAATCACAGTATCATTTGGAAGTAGTCAAAAAAATTACTCGTTGTATCCAATTCTCAACCTCCAACATGGCAAGCCTTTTACTGCCTAGAAATGGGATGAGATTTTGAGAGCAGGAGCTGTGTATGTCTTCTATAAAATGTTCCTAATTTTCACTGTTATTCTGAAAATTGGTGCTTGCATGTGAAAGTGTGAAAGGAACCGACACAGAAAGGGGTCTGCATTACTCCAGTTTTTATGGTTATCAGGGCATTGCAGTACCCCATTGTTGCTCCAGACATGTTCTATATCCCTAAAAACATTTCGTTATTCTAAACTGACACAGCTAGACACTAGCTTACATTAACTCAGAGACCACTGTGGAGTTATGGTAGAATCTGGCCCTAGACTCACAAGATGTCTACCTCATCTGTTTCCCAAATTCCTGCTGGATGTCAAATGAAGCAGTTGGTAATTTCCTGTGACACATGGGACCATCAACTGTGGTGTCAGGAGCAGATGCTCATCCTGCTCAGCAGCTCCCTGAGAGGGTGAGGAAGGCATCTTTCAAACTGACCAGAGCTGAGTCCGAGCAGTCACCTCTGACTCACAATCAGTACCCAAGCATACTCATTTCAAGAGAGTATAAAGTTAGCTTTAGTAGTAAGAAAAAAATATGTTGCCCAAGCATATAAACAAGTAGATAGGAAAATAACCTTATGGTAGAATTTAGTCAAAATTAAGTATTTACAGTTAGATTAGATTCTCCTCTATTAAAGATCAAGTCAAAAGTATTATATCATTCCTTGTCAGGCGGCAGGTTCATTTAAGAATGCAGTTCTTGACAGTTCAAATTCTGCTACTAATACAGAGCAGATAGCATGTTTTTTCCATTTATCTCCTGTGTAAGTGGATGAGATGGCTGCTGCTTTGGTAACTATTGATTGCACATTTGCTTTGTGTATCTAAGGTCTCAACAGTGATAATCTGAAAGCAATAATTAAACATTACTTGAATGTTGTATGTAATTTAAAGCTCTCCTGCCTTCTTTTCTGCCCTTTTATTTCATCCTTGACAGTCTTCAGGATCAAAACACATTTGAAGAGGTTGAAGGGCAACGCTGCCAAAAAAGAGAAAGCATAAAAATAATCCACTGGAATATGTCTGTTGGAAACATGATCAGACCCTGAGATGAGCACAGTTGGTCAGAGTATGATGCTAATTACACCAATGTCATGATCAAATGGGTTTGATCCTTGTACAGGCTATTCACTTACCAGTTGGACTCACTGATCCTTGTGGGTCCCTTCCAACTCAGAATATTTTGTGATAATCTCTGTGAAGCTGTGAGAGTGCTCATTTACACACTCAGCAGTTCTTTAGCTGTTATAGTAATAAATGCTTTTGATTTCTCGTTAATATTTTGAAAAGTGGATTGAATTGCTTCCCCCATTGATTTACCACTCCTTTTTGTGATTATTATGAAATTTAAAAATCTAGATACTAATCCAGAAAAGCACATAAAATATGATTGGTCTGTTTAGAATAACTGGGTGTGCTTAACGTTTAAAGCACATGCGGGAGCATCATTGCATTAGTGCCTAAAGAAAAAGGAACAGATAAGGTAAAAATGTAGAAACAGAAAATAATATAACAACAGTTATGTAAACTTGGATCATTTGCTTCCTTGATTGTAAGCACAATTGATAAAGCAGTGACAAGTTTTAAAGTCTAATACGTTAAAACACACCTTTAGTTTCTCATTTTGTTCAGTTCATGTTTCTGTTTCCTAGTTTTTTAATTTCCTGATATTGTGGTTCAAGGTAGATGAGCTTGTGAGATTATTCTGTTTTTTCTAATGAAACCATTTTTCTCTATCCTATAATGTTATTCTAGGATGTTAAAATTTATTCAAATATTTATTTTAAACCTGACATTTCTTGAAATTGGGTTGATTTCCCAAAGTTTCATATTAAAAGTTAGGAAAACATTACACAGAAACTACCCTTCCACCACCAAGCTCTTACTTGATGGAGATAATTACCTTTCATGAATTTGAAAATAATTCACATACAGAAGTTTAATCCTCTGAAATATTCTGTGCAATATCTTTCACAAATAATTTATTGAGATTCTCCTTCCTCCCATCTGCTTTTAGTGGCATTTCACATTTTTGGTAAAAGCAGAGGGTAGATTTTTCATTAGTACAGTGAGATATGATACTTTCTTTGGCTTTTAATTAGGTTTTCAAGAAGCAAGTATTTTTCCCAGGCTTCAAGGGTTTAACTGAGACAGCTTTCAGTGATGTTTTATTTATTATTAAACCATATTTTAATAACTACAAATGAGTGTCCATAAGCCCAGTTATGAGTAAATATCTTGTCACCAAGATCCTTGAAGTTTCAATTACAGTCTTCCAGGTATCTGACTGCTTTTAGCCCAGTGTGATATTTAGCTTGACTCTTTTAAACAGACTAAAATTTACACCACTATTAAGTCCCTGTTGGACAGTTAGGATATAGATGTAAATAACTATGCATCCTTAATTTGTTTCCTTACCTGCTTTTATTTTATATGAACATCGAAATTGTATTATTAAATTACTGCACTGTTTAAGCATAAGAAGGCTCAAACAAAAATATGTTTTGTATGGAAGTTGCTATACACGATAAAGCTGTCTTGTAGTTTCATCCAAAAATTGATGTGTCATCACATTAAAAGAGTTTTTCTCTCCCATAATAGATTATTTTTATTTTGCAGAAAGTGACAGTTTGTGAAAAGTCTTTTTTTTTTAATCACAGGAAACAAATGCTTCTAACTTTATTGGATCTCTTTAGCTTATAATTGTATAACTATGGAAAGTAATCAATTACAAGACATGGCAATCTGGTCTTCAGTACTAAAAGTAAAATAATAATTTTCGTCTCAGAGGTTACCCAAGTCCATCATTCCCTTCCTTTGAGGCATCTGTTCATCCTGAGTGTGATACAGTGCAGTGCATAAAAGCACAAGTTCTCAAACACAAATATTGTTCCCCAGCAGGTGGGTGTAAATCCTGATGGAATTGCACCTGGGAAGTAAAGTACATTTTGAATCAAAGTGTTTGATGGTTCTTGGCAATGGTGCTGAAATCAACTATCTAGGATTAGATCAATACATAATAAGCATTCTGTGGGTGCTTATAAATGTGCACTTCCATAGTCTTTCATGTTGGATTATCTTGTCTCTTCCCACTCAGTGTAATATCGCTTTTGTTCAAGCTTCCATTTTTTCTAGAACTGCCCAGCTCTTGTCCACACCATCACCTTAGTTCTCAAGGCAGTTAAGCCAGGACTTAACTTTGTGTCCAAAGATTTTGACTTGGCATAGATAAGTGCAATACTGAAAAAGGCTGTATTCTTTTTGAATCATGGTCAGTTGTAAAAATGTGCTATTTTATCCTTCAAGTTCTCATGCTAGGATATTTCTAAAATAAACCAATAAAGTCACAAAATACAGAATTTTATGGTGACAATTATTGTGCCTGCAGATTGTCTGTAAACTCCTTCTTTCTTTTGCTTGTTTTGTGGAGATCAGAGCAAAGTACAATATTGAAGTTCCATAAACCTTGGTCTCTCATTGCAGCTTTATTTTTCTCCTTCTTATTATATATAATCACCTGAAAATTTTGGCTAGCATGCTCCTGTTTCCATGCTATGCATTCCTTGTTCCAGATGAGAAGTGTCTCTGCTTTATTACTTGTTGGAGAGGATCTAAACCTCTCATAGAAACATATCAATGATACAATTTCAGAAAAGTCAGGGGAATCAGGAATTTCTATCTGTGTTGACACCCTGTCTTATATAAATGACTAATTCATAGGAATAGTGAATGTGTTAATTATAGTTTAATGGAAGTTGGATTGAGTGCTCTGAAGATCTCATGTGACTGTAGGCTCTGTGTGATAGTGGACAAATTGCTTTATGTCTCAGTATTTTGGTTTTCCACTTTTGATAAAGGGATGATGACAGAATTAGCCTTTTTTTTTTCCCCTGTTCTTTCTTTTACTTATTTTGAGTATGATCTGTTAGCTGAGGAACATTCTTGCCTGTGTGTGTTAGGTTTCATAACAGAAGTGCTAGGAACAGATTTGGACGCTGCTGCTACTGCTGGTAGTAGGAAGTTTTGTGATGCCTTTTCCTTTAACAGCCTGTATGCTTTTGACTGAACTGTTTAACAAAGACAAGGTTGCTTTCATGTAGTTAGGAAATTACAGACAACTCTTCTGTCCTTGGAGACTCATGATTATTTTCTGTATCCTCAGTCCCTACTTAGCATAATTTCTTCAGTGTTTATGCCACCATAAACATCTGTAATAATTGTTCAACATGCAGCAGGCTAAAGATGGCATGATGCATAGCAGAAAGAGGAGTATCTACCACATTCATAGCACTTAGCTAGTGCTGCCATTCCATGGAGAGACTGAAGTAGATGCCCAAAAGCAAGTATTTTCTGGAAATTGATGATATCCCACTTAGTTACATCATTTGATAGAGAAGTCACCTTCAGATTTATTTTACTTCATGCTTACCCATGCAAATATGGTCTTCAGAGGCTCTGGAGTGACTGTGGAATCAAAGGAGGAAATAACTCTTTTGAAGTCTTGGTCATTTCTGTAATTACAGGTGCTCCTTCCCACCACCCTCCCCACCTTCCAAAACATTTAGAGGTGAAAACAGCTATTAAATTTAAATTAATTTCAAAGGGTATTAGGCAGTTAAATATTAATGCTACCTCAGTACATTTGGAAAATAAATAGGGAGTAATCAGGATGTTGCATTACAAACATTTCTGTGTCAGTATTGTACTATTTCTTTTACTTTTTTTTCCCCCTACAGGAACTATTAAAAAAATTCAAATCTGAATGTCTATAAATTGTACAGTCTCATTAATTGTCTACATTTATAAATAAAAGCTAATGTAATATGCAGCAATTTTGACATCATATCAGGAAAATTGTGCAAGTTATCATTAAAAATGGTTGAAGTATGGCCTTTATTTTATTCTAACCTGAGGAAGTTTTTCAGAAAGCTATTAGGCTTGACAGGAAAGTAGATAGAACAAATGAGTAATTGACAGGGTCTGTTTAATCCCATTTATCAGTGATTTTGGTTTTGCCAGAAAAATAGTTATGGTCTGCATTGTCATGCAAGACGAAACTTCCAACATACGTAGTACATTATTCTGTCTTTACATGTGATCAAGCATAAGAACAGACTTTTGGCTATGTTTGCCTTGCTGTCCATTTTATTATTTTCATGGAGAGTAGTTTGTTTTTATAGATAGTTTTGTTTAAGGTTAAGAGAAGAGAAGTGGAAATGTTTTGCTCTGCACTCTGTGCACGCTGTAGTTTGGAAAATGGATTTGCTCCGTTGGTAGGACCACCTTTATGTAGAGGCAGGGCACCTTATGCCAGGGTTGCTGTGGTCAGGCACAGGGTGTTTGACTGTAGTACAGGGGAAAACCCATGGAGGGGCCTGGCAGCAGCGTGCAAGACCCAGCACACCCAAACTGCTCCTGCTGGCCATGCAGCATCTCCCTCTTGGAATCAAAGAACCCCACTTGCCAGGTCACATGAGGATTTTGTTTTTGAAAATTCCAGTTAATGTCAGTTAAATTCTATGGTTCTTAACAAAGGAAATAGGTAATAGTAAGAGACCTGTTGTGAATCCACCGCTGTACAGGTGAAGCCACTTGAAGGTCTGCACATTCAGGCTTGCCCTTCTGTGAGGGATAGGACCTTTCACAATCCTTTTCCGTAATCTCTACTCCTCACTCTTCTAAAAGGCAGCAACACTTGAGGGCCTCACTCCAGATGTTCCCAGAATGAAGTCTGTCTTTCCCTCTCACTGTCATACTGGGATTTCTAATCCTATTTTCTTAACCAGCTGGGAACAGCAGCCCTGTTGGTGGCTGGGATGGCTGGTCCCTGCAATGCAGTGGCCTTGCACAGCTTGTCCTCCCTGGCAGAGATTTGGCACTGCTGACTGCCAGTTTCCTCTGCATGCCATTTGCCTTCTCTAGGTACAGCCTTGGTGACCAACCTGGTCCCTGCCAGGCATCACTTCAGCCTCAGCCCTGCCTATGGCTTTTAAAGCCTGTTCAGCTCATTCTAACAGATTCACTACCTCATTCCTCCAGTGGCCCCACAGCGGTGTGTGCCTAAATACTCTGGATAAACCACTCCTGTGACAATTCTCCTGTAAACCACTGGAAAGGGCTAATGACAGTAAAGGTACGACTGAGCATGAGCACGTTAAACACGGTAGAAGAGCATCCATTGGTGACTGAGTGGGTGCTCTCTGCTACTTCCAGCCAATTGAATTAACCAGCTAAATGGATTTGAGAGATTCATCCCTTGCCCTGCAGGCTCCATCCTTCCTGGCCAGCATCTTGAGACAAATGACAGTCATTTGCATCATAGTATCCCAGTCTCTTTGATGGAAAGCTCTGATCTGTGCCTGGTTTCTGTGGCCAGGCGTGAGGCTACACGGGATAACCTGGGCTGTTCACCTGCTTTCAGAGAGAATCAAACACACCTCTCCTCATCTCCACGTGGGTTTGTCTCAGCCACTGCTATCGCTTCTTGTGACACCATTACATGTAATACCTGTAGATAACCTGCTGCCTGGCTGAGTGGCCTCGTGTTAGAGAGCTTTTCTCCACAACTGCATACTAAGTCTTGTCTTCTGCATGATGAACATGGAGAACATCCTCTTCTCATAACAAACTTACATATTTTAAATGTGTTATCATGTCTTCCCTTAGTCTTCACTTTTTCTAGCCTAAACAATCTATTTCTTTCAACCTTCCATTCTTCTACATCTGTTATAAATTTTTTGTGGCTTTTACCTGGACTGCCTCCAATTGTCTCTTTCCTTCAGCAGCCCAGAAGGCAGAGCCGGATATAGTAAAGCAGTCAGGGCCTTGCCACTGCTGGTAGGAGAAAAATAATTACTTGATTTGCTTACAGTATTGCTCTGACTATGTATCAGGCTGCCTTTTTCTGCAAGTGAATAGTGTCCTGACTTGGGGTTTGCTTACAGACCACTGTAACTCCTTCAGATCTTTCTATGGTAATTTGCCCTTCTCTTTGTGGATCTAATGCATTAATTTCAGAACATTTATACAAATTACTGCAATTATGGTGAGTTCTAATCCAATCTTGTAAACTGCTTGCAACCTCACACGGTTTAATATAACATAACAGATGTTACAAATCTCCTTTATCACCAAAGTATGAGATTGTCAAATATACAAGGCATCAGTATTACAACTCACTTGTTTTGAGAAACCTCATGAAAGGCTTTTGTCTGATGGATAACAAGCAGAATTTATGTTGTAGGATGTAGTCAGACTTTTCTCTGCTTGCCACTGTGCCAGCATGTGATGATCTGAGGTCACTGACATTTCAGCCACCAAAGGCAATGCTCAGGTGCTAAATTGATCTCTTCTGAGCTACAGGTGATGGCAGCAGTATTCTCACAGGCAGTGTTTATTTTGAACTAGCAAAGTTGTTCAGTGCTGCATTTCTTTTTCTCACATGTTTGCAGGATATTTCTTATGTTTCTATGTGTTTCTTTTCCCTGCATGTTTGCATGGTGAACTCTTTGCAGTTCTCCCAGCATGTGTACCTCTTAAATTACTCCTTTGGGGCTCTAAGGTAATTAATTATCTCCTGGTATAGCATACTGCTCACTTACTCTGCACTGGGTTAATTTGCTGCTGTGCTTTAATGCTGCCCTTCTGTAATCTAGTCCTCTCTTTTGAACTCTTTCCCCCCCTGGATTGCCTTTGCCTAGGGGTGTCCTTGATTAGTCTCTGAAGCTGGCTGTGGCTGCAGTCCCTATGCTTCTCTAGTATTGGTCTGCTCTTTCCTTCCTAGGAATCATGAAATCTCTCATTTTATAATCACTTTGGTTTGACTTCCTTTTCATCACTAAATTCTAAAAAGTTCTGCAAAACTAAAGTTAAAACTAGAACTCACTCCCATGTATTTTATGGCCTGCCAAATTAATTCTTCAGCAAATACTTGAGTATCTTTTTCTCCAGGAGAAATAAAAGAGGTGTTTAATACTGGACTTTGTCTATATTCTAATTTTGAATGTCTTCTGAGTTTTTGTATGCTTCCATAGAGGAGTTCTTTCATCCGGGAAGCCAGCAGAAGACTGTTTCAGAGGTTGTCTCTACTCCTTGAAGTAGCCAGGGGAATATTTTTATGACCTATTAATCTAATCCTTTCTGCAAAGCAATTGCAGCTGAAAAACACAGCCCGACCTCAGAAGCCGAACATTATTTTAAAACATATTCTGCAGCTTTTTAAAATACATCTGGAAGGTACTTCCTGAAAAAACTACAGGGGATTCTGTGCCTCATCAGTATAATGGCAACCACAAAGCGATGAGATAGAACCAGCTGTTGTATCATGTATAGCTATATATCTATCTCACACTACCCTTGGGACAGATTGTCAATGTGCAGCATAATACATATAATCTCTCCTGAGTAGTGAACAAAGCAGAGCTAAGACTGGCAGGGACATCTACAACCTATATAGATGTTAAAAAAGTGGTGAACGAGATAAATCTTATATTGGTACAACACTCGATGAGAGCATTGGTTTCAGCGTGAAGAGTTTATGGTTGATCTGCCTTTTATGGGGCAGATTGAAAGGCTACATCTGCAGCCCTTTTTTCCTTTAGGGAAGGATCTCTGCGGTTCAGCTGTTTGAGCATGCTTCTTGTTCTCTTTGTTTAAAAAATATTCTGTAATAGTTATTTCAGACCTCTGTAAATGATGACAAATAGCCACACGTTAGTTAAACCAGAATTTTCTTCAAAACCATTTCTTACCCTGCTTTTAGTGCTATTTCAGTAGCTCTGTGAGTAACAACAGCATTTTTCTTTCTTTGGAGGTTCCAAATACTAGAAATGCTTTAGGGGAGTGATTTTGGGTTCAGTTTGTATTCATATAGATAGGTTATATATCATGGGTGTTATATAATGCCTGTAATTTAAGACTCCACAACGAAAACAAAACATTTATTATATTCTGAGGCATTTCCAGGGAGTGAATAACTATGATTAGATGAATAGGTCATTAGCTACCACTATTACTGCTCAAATGCAGCTGAAACAGCATTTATTTAGTGGTAAAAATATTTGGCAGCACTGTGCTTGCAAAAAAAACCTCCAAAACTTTACATTTGGAAAGTCCTCTACATTCCTAGGAATCTCCAAATAAATGGTATTTAAAGGCACCAGACTCAATTTTCCTAGGCTGTAACTGTACAAGAAATATACTAAGTATATAATTTAGGTGAATATTGCATTATAACAATCTTATACCAACATATGTAGGAATTCAATAATCAAAATAGCTGTGGGCATGAAGTTTTCAATTAATTGGTTAAGCCTTCTCACTCAATTATCTCCATTTTATTGTACATATTTTCTTCTGGTCAGATGCATTTGTTCTTTGCAGTACATACCTTTTCCCAAGTGTTTGGATCACTGAAGAAATATGTTCTGCAATTAGAGAAAAAATTATGTACTTGTTCATTTTATAATAGGACAATTATTAATGAAATAATGATAGCAAGATTTTTCTGTTAGTGATATGAGCCAAAGAACCCAACCTAACAGATACTAAGTTACCTAGCATATTTTACTTATGGTTTGTATTTAATGCTGTCTTGGCATTGAAACAGATTGTTCTTTTTAGTATATCTTAAAAACCTTCTATTGCAATACCTTCTGTTACAATGCCTACTGAAAGCTTTACTTACAGTAAAAGAATTTTCCTTTGTGATGAGTTTTGTTCAAAACAAGAAACAGAATATTTCTTCAAGATAACATTAAGGATGTTCATATTATTTTTTAATTTTGCATTCTTGGCAGTTGAATCTGATCAAAAACCAATGATCCTCTGAAGTTTCTCTATCTTCTCTGCCTCAAACATCTTGCTCATGTTTTTCACGATTCCTGTAATATCAGATCTCTTCAGAAATGCTGCTGGTAGTTACAGTAAGACGATATTACAGTAATTTGCAAGAATATTTCTGGTTTAAATCCTTTGACAAACAGGAATTATATGAATTTGGCTGTGTTGCTCTCTGGAGATCCTTGGCATCCAGAGCAGGCTGCATTCCCTAGCTGACTGGATCTGATGGATAACTTTCTGTGGATTGGGTGGTCTGGTGAAACTGAGGAGCAGACTCTAGCTCTAGTGATTGTCTTTTTTTAGAAAAAAATATGCTCTCTTCACAACTGAAGTTGATTTTTTTTTCCCCACTTCTTGAAAAAAATAGTGTCTATTGACAATAGTACACGTGAAAAAACTAAAAATTTTGAAGGGTCTAATATTGAATGCCTGATAACTCTGGAACTTCACAAGATTTTAGAAGTGGATGTGTGCAAAAGAGATCATTTTAAAAGCAGAGTTATCAAGAGAATGCAACTACCAGTGTTTAAAAACAGATCAGTCATTGTCACAGCTAATGGTGAATAATGGTGATGGAGATGTTTCTTGATATGGAGAGTGCTGAGTCTGTAGTTCAGAAAAGAAAGATAGGTTCAGTAGCTGGTAAGATAATAAGTTTTTGCGGATTGTGATAATTATTTATACAGAGCTATTTCCACTGTTTTTTGTTAAGAGGCACGTTACAATTTTTTTTAGACAGATTTAAGCGTGCCAAAAAGTCTAAAATGTAATATGAGAGAAAGTTTAAAAAAAAAAAATCTGTTTTAACAGTTCATCCAGTTAACCTGCCAGGATGGATCTAATAGTAAGTATTTGGGAGATCATAGCTGGCATCATAACAGCCTGTAGTCTTCAACAGGTGAAGAGCCTTGCCAGTGTTCTGTAGCTTTGTCATCCCATGATGATTATCTGAGGCATTTTTAATATGTTGTGGCATTTGATTGGAATAACTGAAATGAATGAGCAGTAACACCAATGTAGATGGAATCAATGTTTTTAGAATTTGTAGAGAGGCAGCTGACTAGAAAATGGAGTTAATGATCTGATAAAAAATGACCTACAGGAAGATTATCTTCTGCTTATTTAATGCTGGACTGATCTACCATCAATACAGAGACATTTATGGAATAACAAGAGTATGGAAGTAAGAAGCGTTCTGTTTACATAATTTATAAATTTTAATTAAGTTGCCAAAATATTTTTAGTTCCAGGCCCAACAAGACAGAATCAGACTGGAATTACTGTCTTTCTGATCAGTAGCAGCTGAGGTCACAGAGAAACCACAAGTAATGACAAATCCTAACTTGGACCTAAAATAAGATTATTTAAGTCATTAATCAAAGCTAAATATAAATAATTGCATTTAATTGTAGACCGATATTTTCAAGAAATTTTTAGGATCATTAAGAGAAGCTCCAAGTTGTGAGGTTCACCTTTCCTGGCTATTCATGCGTTTCTAATTCACCAGGGACATAATTTCTGCACTGCAGCAGTTGGAAACAGTATTTCCACTCCAAAGTGAGAACTGTGAAGGGCATGTGGGAAGCATGGTCTCCAGTGGTCTCCAGTGCATGGCTAAGACCAGGCAGAAGATACAATCATTAGACAGCAGAGTGGACAGAGGAAACACATTCATTCTGCAGACTGACAAAACCCCAGCAGATGGGTGGGTACCTTTCATCCAAAGGAGATGCTGCTAGATCTGGAAAAAATTTGGTAGTACGAATATGAAGTTGAGCACTCAACGGAGTAAATAAAGTTTCTACAATTACTTTTTGGAGACAGCAAAACAAGGGAGAATAATAAAATATATTTATTAGTTGTGAGATATTTATGAACCATTGGTGCCGTTGTGTTTAAAAAAAAAAAAAAAAAGATGAAATGCTATCTTAGGACATATCAAGCAAGGTAACTCCAGCAGAGAAAGTGAAGTTATCAGTGTGTTAATCACAGAATCGCTTAGGTTGGAAAAAGGTCTTTTAAGTTCATCAAGTCTAACCATTAACCCAACACTGCCAAGTGTACCACTGAACCATGTCCCAAAGGACCAATTCTGCATGTCTTTTAAGTACCTCCAGGGATGAGGACTCAACTCGTTCACTGGGAAGCCTGTTCCAGTGCTTGAAAACCCTTTCCATAAAGAAAATTTCCCTAAGATCTAATCTAAACCTTCCTTGGTACAACTTGAGGGCATTTCCTTTTTTCCTGTCACTTGTTACTTGGGAGCAGAGACTCACCCCACTGAGTACAACTTCCTTTCAAGCAGTTGTAGAGAGCGATGAGGTGCCCTCTGGGCTTCCTTTTCTCCAGGCTAAATAACTCTAGCTCCCTCAGCCACTCCTCACAGGGCTTGTGCTCCAGACCCTTCACCAACTTCATTGCCCTTCTCTGGACCCGCTCCAGCCCCGCAATGTTCTTCCTGTAGTGAGGGACCCAAAACCGAACACAGCACTTGAGGTGCAGCCTCCCCAGTGCTGAGTACAAGGGGACAATCCCTGCCCTGCTCCTGCTGGCCACACTGTTGCTGATCCCGGCCAGGACGGCATTGGCCTTCTTGGCCACCTGGGCACAGCTGGCTCATGTTCAGCTGCTGTTGACCAGCACCCCCAGGTCCTTTTCTGCCAGGCCACTTTCCAGCCACTCTTCCCCAGCCTGTAGCCCTGCATGGGGCTGTTGTGACCCAAGGGCAGGACCTGGCACTTGACCACTGCCCTCATTCATTGTTCCAGCCTTTCCAGATCCCTCTGGGGAGCCTTCCTGCCCTCCAGCAGATCAACATTCCCACCAAGCCTTGTGTCATGTACAAACTGCCTGAGGCTGCGCTTGATGCCCTCCTCCAGAACATGAATAAAGATATTAGACAGGACTGGCTCCAACACTGATTTCTGGGGAATCCCACTTGTGACTGGCCACCAGCTGGATGAACTCCTTTCACCACCACTCTGGACCCAGCCATCCAGCCAGTTTTTAACCCAGTGAATGGTGCAGGAACTCCTGTCCAAGCCAAGAGCAGCCAGTTTCTCCAGGAGAATGCTGTGGGAAATTGTGTCAAAGTCTAGACAGACAATATGCACAGGCTTTTCCTCGTCCACTAAGCAGGATATATTGCCATGGAAGGAGATCAAATTGGTCAAGCAAGGCCTGCCTTTTACAAAGTCACAGTGGCTGGGTCTAATCCCCTGGTTGTCCTGTACATGCCATAGAATGGCACTCAAGGTGACCTGGTCCATGACCTGCCCTGGATCCTAGATCAGGCTGACAAGCCTCTAGGTCCCTGGATTCTCCTTTCGACCCTTCTTATAGAAGGGCATCATATTTCCAACTTCCAGCCATCTGGGACCTCACTGGTAAACCAGGACTGGTGATAAATTGGCTTGATGAGCACTTCTGCTGGCTCTTTCAGTATCCTTGAATGGATCCCATCCAGCCCATAGATTTGAGTCTGCGTAAGTGGTGTAGCAGGTCACTAACAATTTCCCCTTGGATTACAGAGGCGTCATTCTGCTCCTTATCCCTGTCTTGCAGCTCAGGAGGCTGTGTACCCTGAGAACCACTGGTCTTTCTATTAAAGACTGCGGCAAAGAAGACATTAAGTAGTTCAGCCTCTTCCTCATACTTTGTGGCTATGTTTCACCCCACATCCAGTAAAAGATGGAGTTTCTCCTTATGAAGCATTTTTATTGTCTTTTATAGCTGTAGCCAGATTAAGTTCTAGTTGAGTTTGGGCCCTTCTAATTTTTTGTCTGCGTAATGTCACAAGCCCCCTGTAGTGATCTGGAGTTCTCTGCCCCTTCTTCTAAGGATTATAAACTTTCCCTTTTCTCCTGAATTCCAGCCAAAGCTCTCTGTTCAGCCAAGCCTGTCTTCTTCCCTGACAGCTCTTCTTTTGGTATGTGGGGATGGCCTGCTCCTGCACCTTTAAGGTGTTTTTTTAAAGAATGTCCAGCCTTCCTGAATTGCTTTGCCCTTCACAACTGCCTTCCAAAGGACTCTGTCAACCAGTCTCCTAAACAGAACTTTGTAGGATAAAGTCTCATCACTCATGTTCCAGTAAGATTAAATCAAAGTGGAAGACACTCAGAGGCAAGCTAGGGAAAGCAAGAGGCAAGAGGATGTTAACAGATGTTGACTTAACCTAATAAAAGGAAATTTGGGAAAGAGACTATGAAAACAGTCTCTCTAACCACCTCCAAGAAGTGCACACCCCAAAAAAGAGAAAATATACTTATTGTAAGCACAAACCTCAGGGTTATAAATTGGTCGTGAAAATGCAAGGTTCAAATTAGGAAAAAAAATTCTAGTCATCATAGCAATGAACTTCTGGAACAGTAAGCAAAAAGATATTAAAAAGTAAGAAAAAACAAAGAAATTAGGAGTTAATGGAAAGGAATGGGAGAGGCCTGCATGCTGAGACTTTTCTGTCTCCTGTTCCCCTACTTTGTACTCCTCCTATATCGCTTAATAAAGGGCTATGGACTGGTTTTGCATGCTCCAGAGTTTGCTGTCAGGAACCACATGCTCTTCGTTATTCAGTAAAAAATGAAGATACTTCAGCTGTGAGAGAGAAGAAAAATCCTGGGGATTTGGGTTGCCTCAAGATTGCCACAAGCCGTCAGTGTGTTACAGCCCTGACAAACACCCAGACAGGTGTAAGAGCTTCACGTTCATTTCAGGGTAGGGGTTCTTATTTGGGCTTCAGCTCGCTTCCTCCATGCTGCTGGAAGTCCAGCCAGGAGTTACTGCTTTGAGACAGTACAGGGAGCTGCTATGTCCTGCTGGCGAACAATTTATTAGCCAATTCCAGCTGATATTCAGTGATTGTGCAATGGCTTTTTATTTGCTTTGTCCCAGTGTGCCCATTTATAGGAACACACCAGCCCCACAACTGGGAGGCAGCGACAGCCAGCCTACCGCTAGGGTGCGAGAGGCGCTGGTGCCGAGCGCTCCCCTCCCGCTGGCTGACGCCAGGGCAAAACAGCACTTGGGGACAAATTCCCCTCTCTGGGACCCTGGCAGCAAACAGCTCCCTGAATCAGTCGTAGGCACCTGCGGGCTGACGCAGCTCCTGCAAGCTGAAGAGGTCCGGGTTATTTTAAGGCTTCTCCTGCAGGACTGATGCAGCGCGGCAGCAGTCACACTGTGGGCTCCCAGCTCTCCCACGGGACGTGTGGCTGTTGTGGGGCTGCTCTCGCCGTGCCTGCCAGCTCTCGGCACCACCCCATCCCCAGCTTGTCCTCACAGCTTCACAGCTTCAGCGCATACCAAAAGGGTGCGCTTGAACTGCCCCTGCTGTGTTTATGGATGTGCCTTTGCCTTGAAGCAAACCAGAAGCATTCCCGCAGTCGAGCTCAGCTGAGGAGAGATGAAGGCTGTTCTTCATTAACACCTCGAAGTGTTGTTTGCAGTTTCCAGCTCACACCGTCTGCCATTCTGTAGCCGCACCAATAAGCACTGTTTGGCTTGAATGTAGATGAAGTGTTCTAGCAAGTATGTCAAGAGTTGGCTCATGATCAAGTTTCAGTCACGTAAGTGTGTAGACATACCCCCAAAAAAACTTAAATCTTTCTCTCCATCGTGGCAAGGCAGAGCAGGATAACTGCATCAGCGAGCAAAGCTGGAAGACAGTATATTTGGATGTTTCCTGTCATGCAAATGCCAAATATGCAAAAATTGTGCCTTCCAAGATTATGAGACTGGCTTTAAAATACTGTAATCTTAAAATAAAAGCTCTAGAAATCCCTTTTATCTTCTGCTTTTCTCAGATTCTTCTGAGTCCATCAGCACCTTAAAATCACATTTTTCACCTTTTCTTTGCATCTATGAGCATAGAAAAATGAACTAAAATATGAAAACTCCATACATTAAAAACTCTCTTCAGAAGAAGCTTTACAGAAAAACATCACATCATGGAGCTCACAAGACACTCTCTGTAGCTGATAACACTAGATTTGATAAAACTAGGAACTGGATTGGCCAAAGTTTGCACAGATGCAAGAATTATATAGTTCAGATTACAGAATTCTGGCCGACAGAAGATACATATGGAGTGAAAAACACCAGGTACAGATTACCTGAAAGGAAGGGAAGAAAGTAAAAGGGTCAGAGGGGGCTACAGCTGTTGTCTTGTGTAGTGCTGCACAAGCGTTTTCAGTCACACGCCAGGGAAACTGCTTCAAGGCTGCGAAATTCTTCCTTCAGCCCAGAACCCACCCACTCCCATAAAACATTACTTGATCCCAACCTGTATTTTGTAGGACTGGCAAACTGAATTATCACTTGGTGCCTTAATCAGGTTTTACCTACAGAATGCGGTGTGCCACTGGACTGTTCATTTCTAACTGATATCACATACACCACCATATTCAGTGCAGAAAAGCTTTGAAAGTTCTTCAGATTTTTAAGTCATGTTACACAGATTTTTTTCTAATGGTTTTAAATTGTTTTAAATTATACAGTGCTTGTGTTTAAAATATACACTGCTTTTCTAAACTGCTTCATGTTGTTCTAAACTATCAGATTCTTGTTAATTTTAAAATACACTTCTAAATAAATTCTCTGAAAGTTTAGAGACTTTGCTATCCACTGCAATTAAGTATAGTTTAAATTTAGCACACTGTATCTTCCCTTTAATCTTATATCCCCAATAACTTCATTATATCAAGACTCTTAGATATATTCTAATACTTAATATTTGCCTTTTAATTTGTTTTTAAAATGAATTATAAGAGTCTTTTTGTATACAGATACAGAAATAACATAGCAGTTCAGATTTTGAACATCACTAAATTTTTTTCCCCCAAGACCCCTTAGGCTGAGTTACAGAAAACACCCCCATAATTTTCAAATTTCCTCCTGCCTCTTCATATATGACAACACAATATATGTAATATCATATGATGTTCCAAATGTTATTATTATTTTGATAAAGGCTTCTCTAACATCAGGGACAAGGGCTTTGTAATTTAATTCCAGTATTGCAATGATCAGCGTTCCCACAGTGTAAAGCTTAAGACATGTGACCTCAAGGAACAAACAGATTGAGGTATGTCTTTATCAGTAGTCTTTACCCACAAACTTTCACTGAAATTTAAAGTCAGTTAAATTATGTAGGTTTTATGCTGCTTGCTAAAATGAGGAAGTTCTGCACGTTCTATTAATCTCTATTTGATAACTGCAGTGTTAATTACACTGAGAGTTACTATTTTTCCCCCTGTCAGCCAACACGTTAATGTTGCACTATTTAAATACAGACTCCTTTTCCTTGTTTTGAAAAGAAGGCGTGGGACTCATCTCACTTTTCTCTGGCAGTACATTTACACTGCAAAGCTGACTGTTCCGTCTCTGTAGCATAGAGTGAGTGCTCTGCAGTGGGGGTGGGACACCCACACACCTCTCATGGCTGCTCCTGCCACTTGTGTTAGGCACTTAGGCAAGCATTGCACAAATGCTCCTGCCATCACTGACTGGCTCCAGATAACTCTGGTTGGATACTGGCATTTATCATGGGTTTGCTTGCCATGGATTGCAAAAAGAACAATGATGATCTTTTAAGACAGGAGTCACCATGACACATCTTTCCATGTCAACAAAGTATCAGCTCTTCTGGTCCTCAGCAAGCTGCTGACTAGACTTTCAGTTATGCTTCTAACTGAACAGTTTGGTTCTCTTTCCCTGTCAGTTAGCAAATTCTTGACTCTCAGAAATCCTAGTAATTTTGACAAAAAGACGAAAGTAACTTTGCTATCTGTATCTCTAATATTCTTGATAAAATCTCTTAAATCTCCATAATTTATAATCCCTAGAGCTGTTGCCAGTAAGGGGCAGACATCTGCTTTGTCTCAGCTTCAGGACTTCCTGTAAAAAGCTGATTTTTTGTTGGAGTCCCTCTCTGCCTTGGCAGTCAGACAGTAGGCTGTACATCATGAGCAGTCAGGCTGGCTCACCTGTCTTTTATCGTTTTTCCCTTCCTTTTTTTTTTTGAGAAAGCTGGGAGTATTTGTGTGTACTCTTTATGCTGCTCTCTGTCACCACGTATTTTTCAGAGGAAGTCAGTCTAACTTTTCTTTCACTGTAAATCCAGTGGGATATATCCCTAAATATCAAATAAAATTTTGTGTTAACTGAACTTTTGTGGTGTATTTCAACTTCTGCTGGCCTCCAGTTCTTCCAGTCCAGAAGGAACTGGGAACTCTGTTTCCACCTTGGGAAGCAAGTTATTTCACTTCACTTTTCTGAGTAGCACAGATGGCACAAACAAAATATGTCATAGAGTGAAAAGTAGAAAAGGTCTGCTAATAACCCATATTAGGTTAAGAAGAGTGATCTGTGCCTCCTGGATTTGTAGAATTGGCTTGTATCTCCATAAAGGATTAATGTAAATGATAACCTTTTCTTTGCAAAGCTCAATATGACTGGTCCTGTTGGTTCTAGCAGTCTTGTCCAGTATGTTTCTGATCAAGATATCTTTTGCAAGATAAACAGTAAACAGTAATTTTGGGGCCTAGTTTTGTGAAACTGTGCAACTGACTTGTTTCTAAACTGTAGTGGTACGTGTTTGTTGTTTTCTCAATAGAGCATTTCATTGAGCAAAACTCAATTTTAAAAGGCTGTGGAACACTTCCATTAAGCCTAAATTGAACAATATTTCATCAAAGCACATACTTCATAAAAGTAGCCATAGAGATGTGAAATCAGTTGTTAGCAAGACTGTGTTATCACTTGAAATCTTCTGTCCATAATGATTCTATTTCCAAAGTCTATATAGTTCTTCTTAAAATATATTTGCTAGTATTAGCATCTTTATTTGAACGTGACTGTATGGCATAGTAGTTCAGTTGGTATTATTCTTGTGTGCTAGGGAAAGTGGGCTAGAATTAAATATCATTACGTGAGTGCATAAATTATCTGGAAACCAGATACAAAGAGTAGTTCTCAATGATACACTATTTAGTAAAGGTCTTCAAGTGTTTTTCCCTTGTTCCAGTAATATCAGTATTCTCACTGACAGCTTGGATGAAAGGTTAGAACGTACACTTAATAAATTCATGAGTGCTGGAAGCAAGGCTATGGAAAATGACAAAGTAAAAATAAAGTATGCAGATGTTTAAAAATAGGTTAGACAAACATCGATAGGTATTGCATTGGTCAGGGGTGAGCAAAGCGATCTCTCACATCACCTGCTACCTCTATTCCCTTAACGATTTCTATTTATGTGATAATTTTTAGAATAATAATTATACATAAAAGAACTATTTTGTGTAGCTCCAGAAAATTTCAGGGTATATAGCCAAAAACCTAGCATTGGTTCTGGAATTTGTTGCATGGCTTTTGTATTTACCTTAGAGTGAAGCAATTATACTTCTTATCATTTTGCCCATGTCAGTACTGATTGAAAATTACTAGGATCTGATGGATTTGTGAATGGTCTTTGTGAAATAAATATGTGAACACAGTCAGATGTCTGTGGTAGAATATAATGCATTCACACTCGTAAGAAATTTCGTTCTTTAATCTATTCACAGTCCATGGAAAAAGATGGACACCTTCTTGAGGTTACCTAGGGAGTGAGGTAATCACCTTCCAGAGGTACTTCTGCCTCTCCTTCTACATATTCTGCAGTAAATATATATTGGAGGTGTATTTTTAGTCTTTCCTTTCTTAGTCTGTGATACTAAAAGTTTGATTTTCTCTGGACTTCACCAAGGGCTATCTGGAAAAATTGTAGTTGGCAGAAAATCAGAATAGATAATGTAGAGGTCTGTTTTGACCCTTGGTTCTGTGAAGCCCATTCAATGAGCCATTTATGAAGGTTTTATAGTTATTATCAATACATAATGGACATGATTAATATGTATTAGAGATAGTTCTACAACAAACTCATATGAGCCACTTATTAACCTGTTGGATTCTTGCTCATTGTTTGTTAATCTTCTAGGTTGTTTACTCTGTGTCTTGTGTACAGTGTGTGAGAGAGACAATACAGAACTTAAATCCAGAAAATCTGCTATACAAAATTAATTTTTACAGAGATAATATTTTATTGACATTTTTAAAGTACTAAGCTACTGGGCATTTATTTTTTAAATAATGGTATCTTTAATCCTGGATAATGTTTTAGGAACCATACAGTATAAGGCCTTTCTTCCTTATAGGCATTGTGTGGCTCACAGAGAGACTGTAAAATTTATCCCAAATCTTTTCTTAATGAAACATTTGCTATTGCATGGCTAAAAAAAAAAAAAAAAAAAAAGTCTCATTTATAGGGCTTTTTAAAAATTGGAACTAAACTCCAGCAACCAGTGATGACTAGTTATTGTTCCTTTTGTCAACAGGCAAGATGAAGGAAGTTGTGGCAGCTTACCATGTCCCGGGCTCTGCAGAGCTAAGTGAGAAGTGCGCCCATGTTCTAGCACGCATCACATCACATCGACCCTGGGTCTGGAGTGCCAGAAGGATCCCAGCGCTGCGCTCTGAGACGGCTCTGAGCACCTCAGTGCCCCGTTTTTGACAGAACCCAGGGATGGCAATATTACACACCAGTATTACCTGTTTGGGGCAGGTTTAATTTTATAAATTAAAACAATAAACTCTATGAGTTTCTAGACCATATTTGTGCTGTTGAGGATGATCTGCTCAGATGAACAGTTTTGCATCCATTGAAGAGACAGGTTCTTCTGCTGGACCAGAAGATGACAGTGGACCGTATATTGTAACTAATACCATTTGTAGCATCTCCTAGTGCAAATAATTGAAGAACAGGTTGCAAGAAAATCCTATAGGGAATAAGACATGCTTTGTTTTGATCTACAGATTTTTAACAAGGTTTTGTTTTTTTAAAGATAACCACTTTTACATAACTCTATGTGTGCAGTCTATGTGCAGCTCTTCACTGTGGCTATCTGTATTCCAGAGATGGTGAATTCCTTGGAAGACACCTCAACCTTTTAAAATTTGTGATGAATCCTTAAATTGTGAGAACATAATGAAAAACTAGAAGAGAAAACTTCTAGGGCTTTTATTTGACTAGATGTCTCCAATTACTTCCTGTTAGTGTCCTAAAAGGACAAGGAAAAGGAAGGAAGTAGAAACTGAATACAAAACCTCCACATTACATTTCTTTTTTTTGGCATATGCACCTATCTAAATGTGTGTTTTATCTAATAGCCAAGAAGAGAGAAACAGCTAAAAGTTAGCTGAGCCATCACACAAAAGGTCAGTGTTTTTGGGCAGTATTTGCTAATTTTGTCTCTTGAATAGCTGTAGAAAAGAAGGAATATGTATATGCCCCACCATATGTGAAAAGGACATACTTGCCATTCCTTTATTTATTTTTGCTCTTTCAAAAATTAAAGTGTCAGTTATTTGGAATGCTGTAGTCTGTGGTCTCTTTACATTTGTTTAGTGAGAGCCTTTCAGCAAAATCATTCCCATTACAGTGTAACTGCATGGTGACCACAGCTTTGGGCCTGTATAATAAAGATCTAAATTCAAAATTCTTTTTCTCATCATTTTCTCTAGTTTTATGTTGTACCTGCAAGTCTTTAATTGGAGCCCTGCTCGTTGCTGATCACTGCTTATAAGATTTGGCAAAAAATGTTAGAAAGCTATTTGTATGGTTGAACCTTGTTCTCCTTTGTATTGTTATTTACAACAGATTAGAAGGTAGATACAAACTGTTAGCAAATCAAAGGAGATGCTTAAATTCAATTTGTACATAAGCCCCCAGGACAATAAAGAGATCTGACTCTTTGCATCCCAGATTTAAGGTCATGCTCAAGTATTTGGCATCTGGTCTCTAGTAATCCTGCAAAGGTTTTGGAGGAAAAAGCTGCAGAAAAGTTGAGTCTAAGCTGGCTTTGATTTGCTGTGTGTGATATATTGTGTTGAACACACAGCTGTGCTGCACAGCCGAGTTCAAAAGCCAATCAGATTCTTTTTACTTCCTCCTTCTTATTTTCTTCTCCAAAGATAAAATTTTAAATTATAAAAATGTTCTTCATGTAGCAATTAAGTTTGTGTTAGCAAAAACTGCTCATGGCATTTCAAAAATTAATGTGGTCCTGGCAAGGCAGTCTTAGCCATGCTGCATTGTAGCAGGCGTTTGTCCCACTATGGTTAGCTCATAGCAAATACTTGAATTCATATGAACAGAACACCTCTGACCTTCAAAACCTTTTAGTTGGGCATCACTAATATCCAGCATCTGACGTAGTTGCATGTGGATGGTGGAGTGCTTGCTGCAGTGACATCCCTACCAGTACATTTAAACACAAATAGGGGCAGACAGCAGCATCTCAGAGCAGTTCCCTGATCAATTTCAGCTAATCTAAGGCTGAGCTTCTGCTCACCTTCTGCCCTCCTCATACCTTCCCACAACCTCTCTTAAAGAGCTGCACACCTAAGAGGCTTCCTGGTCTGGCTGAAAACATCCTTGTGTAAGAGTTTAGCTCTAACACCAGGGAGACGGTGGGAAGGAACATCTTTTATCAGCAGCGTAGTTTTAGGTTGGCTTACACTGATAGAGGACCCATGTCGTCAGGTGCCTCTGTGAATTAACTAATCTTATTACCTAAACTTTCTGTTTCAGCACATTGCTTCCCTATGGCTAAGAGGTGTTTCCTTGATTGAGTAACACCACAAAGAAAATAAAGCACTGGAAATTAACTAAGAAAATAGTACTAATGGCATCTTTAAAACTACTTGTGCAGTGGCAGTATTTGAGGTACCAGAAAAACACAATGCCACAAAAGGAATACATCCTTGCCATTCAAATTACTCTGAATATCAAAATATTTTCAGAAAAACAGAAGCAAAAGCTGTGGGCCATAACAGTATGAGGGCAACGCAAGCCTGCTGTGCTAGCAGACCCTTAGCTATTAATGAGGTTTATGCTCAGCATTTGGACAGCTGGACCCACCAGAACTGTACATGCTTGAGCTTGGCCATGGCACCATTTGAATATGAATAACAAGAATTAATTACCTCAAGAGTAGGGCCTTATTTTGGAGAAATGGCTTTTTGTCTGTACTGGAGGCTGCTGAAGTTTGACCATCCTGTTGGGTGAACTTTTCTGACAAGATGTGTGACTGTTGCCCATCTGTTGAAGGAGTGATTAAAAAAAAAAAAACAAAAAC